>VXBN01011438.1:25451-151297 GCA_013397395.1 Sinosuthora webbiana
GAAGGATCGCGCTCGGCTCTGCGACGGTGCCGCGGGCAGCGCTGGCGCCCGGCCCGGCCCGGCCCGGCCCGGCGGGTTTTGCCCACCCGATGGCTCTGCCCGCTCGGGCTCACTGCTGCTTCACTGCTGCTCCCAGCTCTCGGCTGCACAATAGTGAATAGAGACTGTAAAGCCAAACAAGACAAAACACCAAAAACACCCACCAAAACCCGACCCAAACTATAAAGACTTCTTTCTTACAGGTTTATGCACACACACTTTTCAGATTTCATTATGCACACACAAAACCATCTTTGCAGAAAATATTATTAATGCAATATGCTGAAACAATTAATTCGAATTTAATTCCCAGAGTATTAACTGTGCAGCTGTAAATTGATGTTCTGATTCATGATACAGTCCTCAAATCAGTGATTGTGTATTTCTTGAAAGTGCACACTGCAGTGCACAGCATAGGTAATGTTAAATTAATGAGTAAATACTTCTCTTTTTTTTCCCCCGAGAATTCCAAAAACACTCTTTATGCTACATTAGTTACTTGCGCACAGCTGTGCTGAAGACTCAGAAAGCAGAACTGTTCATTTATTTGGAGATCTTGCTGTATCACAAGAAATTTTTAATGCATTTTATAATAAAACACCACAATGAAATAGAAAGCTGAGGCCCCAAGAACATATTTAAAGGTATCTCCTTTTTTTGGGCAGAGAATTTTTAGGTGTTATTATCATAATATCAGATGCTACCCTGATGACACAGCTGACATCTGAGCACTGAGCAGTTAAAACATTAAATAGGTCTTTTTTTAATTTTTTTCTCTTTGGTTATATTTGCAACACGTTGTTCAGAAGTTACATCTATCCCTAGGAATAGTAGAATGTATTCAAATAATCTACCAAACACTTAATAAGTTCAAGAGAGTTCAGATCGTTTGTTGTCCACATCCATCAGATTCTGACTATTGTTGGGCAATAATAGTAACCATAAAATGGTATGCAACCATGATATTGGATTACAGAGATTTCTAAGACATCTGCTCTAAAGAGACAGGATATTTGTATTGATCACAACTGTGTGATTTTAAAACCCCCTTTTTTTTCTTGTCTTTATTTAGGTAGGAGATAAAAATTCAATGGAAACTTTGCACTGGAACAAAAGAGGCATATGCTAATTAGTGTGCTAAAAAATAACATTTCATTAGAAAATCTCAGGCCACTCTTGCTAAATCCAAAGGTGATTTCACTGGGACCTTGTTTGAAAAAACTCTTGAGCCTAATAAACCCTGGACCTTTCACACTGTCACTGTATGAAAAAAGCATTAAAACTTCTGAGAACATGAAAGCGACTGGGAGCTCTTCATTCCTTAAGAAAGACTACAAAACTCATTTGACACAACTTCATTTCTGTCGAATTTCTTACATTTATTTTTAATCAGTAATCTCAATTTTCAATCACCTGAAGTCCATACCTTAAGCAGGAAACAGCAACATGGAAAGTTTTGTTTTATTTCTTTTCTGTTCAGAGTTTCATATAGACCAGAATTTTCATAGCCTGGCTGTTTTAATCTAGCTCACTAGATAAAGAAGTCTTCACGCAATTGATGCAGTAACCAGGATGTACTTGCATACAAAAAGTGATCCAGGAAACCTGTAACTGCAAAGTGTTTTCCCATATGTATATGTATAATACTCTGAGGTATCTGGAGTCTATGCTGATAGAACGAACCTCAAAGATTCCATGTGCAGCCATAGATGCTGCACCACAGTGTGTATGAGCATGGACCTGGTAAGGAAAGCCTTAAGTGAAAGGAAGACATCTCTTTATTCTTTGCTCAAAGAATGACAGAGGAAGGAGTATAAGCCTGGAAAGAAGTGCAGTGCTAGAGAAGGCGAGATTAATGTGAAGGATTACATGAAATCTGACTGGTTTACATTTGCTGTGTTATTGTTCTTGAGAGTTAGCTCTGTTAACAGAGTAATGAGGGGAATGGGCGGTCTTACCTTAGAAAACAGAACATTTTTGGGTGCTGAAATGCAAATGCAATGCAAATGATCTTGGGACAACAGCAGAAGTACATTTTGGGTAAAAGTCTTCTAAAGAAAAAATGTGACCTACGCATGTCTTGTGAACTTAAATTTTCTTGTGGGATGTCTTAAATGAAAGTGTTTAAAAGCCTCCTGTGAGGTGGAAGACTGCCTCTCTTGGTATCACATGAGCCCTCCAAAGACGTGATAGAATAACCAGAGAAGAGCTGAGGGAATTGCCTAGAGGGGTTATCAGAGCAAAAACAAAAGCAGTGTGAGGCTCAGGTAGCAGAGATGGGATGAGTGCAGGTGCAGGCAATGGAGTGCGGGTACCTAAAACAACAGCAAATGAAAAGCAGGTACAGTGGTAAGCAGGTGCCCCATATGTGGCTCTGGAGACAAGAAGTGTTGTGAAGTGAGAATGAAATGGGAAGCAGCTAACATGAACGTGACAAGTCAACAGATCACTAACTCACATCAGACCTTGGAATCCAGAAACATTTAAAAATTTTTAAAGACTGAAGATAACTGCATGAAAGGAAAACATTAGCCTAACACTTCCCTAGGAGAAAAAAAAATGTTAACTGTTTAAAAGCATTTCACTAATGCTTTAAAAATTAGTTATTCCTGTCTTGCATGCATACTTTTTATCTTTTTTTAAAATAAGAATATTTAGTTATTTATCATGAGTGAAGAGAATCAACTCTCAGAGAACAAAGTTTAATATAAAGATCCAAAAGTTTATAAGTGGAACTCAAGGCATCATTTTATTTCTTTTAAAGTAATCTCCTTAAATTAAAATCCTTAAATTTAAATTTGTTATAGCAAATCAAGTCCTGACAGAAGACTTAAAGGAATTAGAGTTAGCCATATTCAGATATATTAAAAAAAAAGTTATGGCTCTGATTGTCAGCTATCGTCATTTTCCAAATTTAATTGGAAAAATTTTCCACAACCCTACAAATATTTTCTGCAGCAGTAAACCATTACAAGCTCCAAAATGACAAACTTATTCAGGCGTTTTGATATTTATGAAGCCCATCTATGGCATATTTGCTTACAGTAGCAGCCTGGCCCAATGAGAGAAATGTCACATGAAGCTTATAAGCTGCAGCTTCATGGAAAGAGAAATTGCATTTGTCAAGTACAAGCTAACATTTAACTGATGTGAAATGATACAGTTTGATCATTTTACTGAACTATGATGAACCATATTAGCTCTGGGAATGCTTATGCGTTTCCTTAAAACTAACAATGCTAAAATATTTTTATGCTTTTCATTAAAACTACAAGGATATGGAAAAAAAAAAAAAAAAAAAGATTAACTTCATCGTGACCTGGGATCAAAATTAATAATGTGTCAGAACTTTCTGCAAGAAATTCAGACGTCTGTTTTAATTCTTGCATCTGAAATTTGTAGAGATAATAGGCTTGCAAAGTGATTCAAGTTAGTATAATCTTACTCTTAAGGACATGGGTGTGGTGTGTAGGTGATGATACAAAGTGTCAAAGGTGGTAGTAAAGGCTTCTTCAAGAGGATATATTGCAAACTTCTCGACAAACATGGTTTCTTAAGGAAAATCTTTTATTACTTTTATATGGTCATTTAACAGTCACAAGTCTGAAGTTGCAAACTTTAATGTTGAAAAATGGATTTACTCTTACAATAAAATTTGAAGATATCCTCTTTTGGATTTCAGCCGTCAACCTTCAAAGAGCCCTTTTTCATTCAAGCCCCATCGATCTCTCCCTACCCAATGAGCCACATCACATCCAAGTCAGGTCTGAAGGGTGGTGTACTCAGTTATATATTCTCTTTCTGCTGTTGAAGATGAAGCGTGCAAAACAAAACTTAAGAATGGCTGAGAGAACTTGCCCAGAGAGGCAAGTTGCCATTAATCAATTGCTGTGGTTAATAGGACTATTACTTCTCACATATGGGCATTTCAAGGTACTGAGGCTCTAGGGTTTTGGCATTGCACAGATCTCGATGTATGCCATTGGAAAAAAACCTGCTCATGTATATGGTTGGCAGTAGTGTAGCAATTGCTGATTTCTGTTCTGAACTTTGTTTACTCTCAATAAATAAGATAAAACTGCCTAGCTACCTGTCAGCCATCCCAGCTTATCAGTTTATGGAGTGACCTATTTCACCTCTACTGTTTTTTTTTTTTTTTTTTGTTTTGTTTTTGGTTTTTTTTTGTGTTTTTTTTGTTTGTTTGTTTTTGGTGGTTTTTTGTTTGTTTGTTTTGTTTTTTTGGTGAGGGGAGAGAGGAGAAAAAGAAAGGAAGAGAGGAAAAAAAGGAAAACAGACAAGGAAGGAAGGAAGGAAGGAAGTTGCCCAGGATGGTAAAACTGAAAAATACCATCCTAAATTGAAACCAGACTAACAAATTTTTTTTCATGTTTTTTTCCTGAACAAGACACACCAATGTCTTCATTGAGAATACAGCTATAGTACTTGCAACAAAGCACCACTCTGTTAACTTTTGCAAATAAATTTAATAGCATGCCTTATACCCCTCATATAAAAGATACGTACTATGAAGTCAGATTGACTAGAAAACTCATACCAACTTCACTTCAGTATTTTTCATTACATCTAATTTTAGTAAACTTCTTGTTTGTGAATACAATTCTACTGGTGTAAAAATTTCTATCTTTAACAAAGATTCCAAGAAATATTATACAAATAATTTATTGTTGGAATTGAATATTCAACATGAAATAATTTACATCTACACCAACACACCATACATTTGATTTTTTTTTGTTTATTTGTAAACTTTCATTTTGTTTTGTTCATAAATGAACTTCATAATATAATGATGAATGCATTGCAAGTTATCTTGGATAAACAGACACATACAGAATAGAATAATCCATATATTCAGGGAAACTAAAACAGCAATCTAAGCATAACCAAGAATTTTCTTAGGATATATATTATATTTAAAGACTTAATACATGGATGTATACTTAAGGTACCTATCATGTCATGCTTGTTTTACCATTATCACAGCAAATGAAAAAAATTGCACTCTTTATTAAGTGCTTTAATGGGAATTTTAGATTGAATCATCCTTCCCAATTATGGGGTATTCAAAAATATGAAATGCAAGTGTTCTTTAGTTCTGTATTAGTATGATGGCTTAATCACAATTTAGGGTTTATAAGCATGAAAAGGATAGAATATCCTGAAAAATTAATCCCAGAAGTCTAATTAACCTAATCATCACAAATTATATTCTCCGTCAGTACTATATTTTCTAGTACACATAGAAATATAAGAAGTGTAATTTATAGCTAGTCCAATAGACGATCTGTTTTCTATGTTACTGTACTGTTACTGCCTCAGGTGTGTTAGTTTCTGTTGACCTTTTTGGACAATTTTTTTTTTTTTTTTAAAGACACTTAGGAGAGTCAAATCAGTATTGTAGTGTAAGAACATATCCAGGCTGAAAATGTAAAATATTTTAAACTTTGGATGAGTTGACCTTGGCTGGATGCCACAGTCATTGCCCTCCACAGCTGTAGCAAATGGCTCATAGGTCAAAATAAGAGCAGGAAGAGATCATTCACCAGTTCCCATCAAAAGCAAAAGAGACTAGACTTAGGGAAATTAGTTCAATTTATTACCAATCCAATCAGAGTATGGTAATGAGAAATAAAACCAACTCTTAAAAATACTTCCCTGCCATCCCTCCCTTTGTCTTGGGCTCAACTTCACTCCTGAATTCTCTGCCTCTTCCCTCCAGTGTCACAGGGGGACAGGGAATGGGGGCTGCAGTCAGATCATCACTTTGTTGTCTCTGCTGTTCCTTCCTCCCCTCTGCCTCCCTCCTCCGAGGGGGAGGCCCTCTCACACTATTCTCCTGCTTCGGCACAGGGACCCTCCCATAGGAGACCATCTTCCACTAACTTCTCCAGTCTGAATCCTTCCTACAGGCTGCAGTTATTCACAAATTGCTCCAGTGTGGTTCCCTCCCATGTGGTCACAAGTTCCTGCCAGCAAACCTGATCAACTACAGACTCCTCTCCCCATGTGTCTGCAGGTCCTGACAGGATCTTGCTTTTTTGGGCATCCACCTGCCCTGGCAAAGGGTCCTCCAGGGGCTGCAGGTGGATCTCTGCTCCACCGTGGATTTCCATGGGCTGCAGGAGCACAGCTGCCTCACCATGGTTTGTCTGCTCCCAGATAAAAGGTTAAATCAGAAAAAATAGTCATACTTGGTTTGAAAGCCATTTAAAAATCAGCTTACACAAAATGTCTTCAATCTGTGTTAGGTTCTATGGGGACAATCTTTCAGCTAATTATTTAATACATAGCCATATAAATGTAAGCACCCAGAGCAAAGAGATTCAGCTCTGGATTAGGAAATGCAAATCAGCTTCAGGAATACCAGCAGCAAAGCTAACAAGAGATTAGCATAGAAGCTGCAAAGCTAACAGGGGATTACCTTTCAGAAGAGCTTACTAGTTTATCATCACGAACAAAAAATGTAACAAAAAAGATGAGAACAAGAATAACTATGAAGAAAAACATTCAGAGTAAAATTACTAAACTGTTGCTGTAGTGAATACATGGCACTATATTTTGAAGCACAGGCCTGAACATACTTTTCACATTAGACCTTCCACCTCCAAGCAGGTGTGAGCCAAGGGTGCTTTTTAAAGCAAGGTACTTTAAATTAATTTCAAAGCCTCACCCATATTAATCAGCAGCTGAGTTTCAAGCATGTTTGCTTGAAACAAAGATATCCAGAGATAGTTGGACTTCCATTGTAAACAGGTAAAATGGATTTGCTTTAGAAAATCTAAGGACAGTAGGGCAGAGACCTTGGCTGATACTACTTCTGTTTCCAACACACACACACATATGAGTACAAACCTAAATGACACATCAGTCAAAAGAAGGGTGTACTGTTGAGGGCTATTTAGTACAAGAAGTTGGAAGGTTTGTAGAAATAACAGACCGTGTAAATAAAATGTTAAAGCAGCGATGTCCTAGGGAATACTGGAAATTGTATTAGTGCAACTAAAAGATGTCCTGAAATGTGGAAAATGGCACTCAGTTTATTTTGTCCACAGAATAGCAGAACTGCATTGGCTGTTTCACAATACTTAGTCCTATGTTAATATGTTTATACTATAATTATGTCTTACTTAAAAAACCCCAAGTCAATATGCTGAACTCTGCTATCTATCTACATGGCAAGTTTAAAAAGATTGAAAAAGCTGGATTTAGTTCAGATGGGGTGTCATCTGAAATCATTATCAAGGTTTTTCTTGTAAGTTGGATACTACAGCTCTGTGTTCTGCTTCAGTGGAAGCAAGCATTTGCTTTTCATTACCTCTGTTCCATAGGCTGGGCAACAGACACCTTCCTGAAAAGAAGTTTGGAATTCTTTGGTTTTGAGAATATGAGCTATACCCAATCTAACTCTCAGACCCTTACCTGCTCTGGTTTTCTATTAAGTTATTGGTTTGATCTGCTTTTTAAAATTTTAACTGTGAATAATTATGTGTTTTCTGTTCTGGAAGTAACAGGAAAGTTATAACACATAAGAGATCTGAAAAATAATTGTAATGAACTTCATGTCCTTTCCTAACCAACAACAAAACTGCAGTCCCTTAGAAAGTTAAAGACTGCAAGAAATACCTCCATACACTAAAAAATGAATTAGGAAGCCTTCTATTTGTGAAGCTGGGAGTATAGCTAAAGCATAATAAAAAAAATTATGAATATCCTAATTTGTTACAGCCGGTCCCTGCCATAGCGGATACATATGGAACATTGTACATATTCATTTCTGTCTAAACCAACTATCTTGTTCATTGCTGTATGAGGAGTTAACTTACTTGATGTGTGTAATGAAAGGCACAGAATTTTTTAAACATTTTAAGTATTTAAATTTCAAGGTCTTGATCCCACTCTTGTCTTTAGATTGCAGACAAAGCAAATAGAGCACCATGCTCTATCCCATTTAGTAAAATTCATGTGTACACCTCTGATCATCTCGACTAAATCCACACTAAAGCATTTGCTCTCCACAAATATTTCAATGAATCATACCTGTTACAGATGAATTATCAGCAGCGTGAAAGGATATTGAAGTGAATCTCTGAGCCTAGTTCTCCAAAGACCTTCAAACCAATGCAAAAGGCAAATCATTTACCATTCCTATTTAGTAGGCTGTTGTTACATTGAAACTGGAAAGGTGTAAATTAAAATTATCCACAAAAATTTACTTGAGATGCTAGATTAATTAAATTTTCCAATTTAATTATGCTGACATAATATTTGTGACATGCATATTGCAAAATATTTCACTTTTAATGTGATAAGTCAGTCTCAAACCATTCATTCTTGAAACTCTACCATTATTATGCCCGCTTTAAATAGAAGAGTGTATTTGTGATGGTGTCATACCTGAATGGTGCAGGTTAAGGAGGAGATCTTCCCTCTGGTGCTGTAGCCTTCAAGACAACTGTGACTTTATATTTTTCCCAGAATTCTCTGCTTATTACTACTAAAACACAAAATAGTAGGTGCAACTTTTGAATTGCAGCACTACCTTTGACATATAAAAAATATAATCTTTAAGTAAAAAAAAATGACATTGAATTTCCTGTGGAACACGTAAAGTTGCTGCAACTATCCTTATGGCAGTTCTGTGGGATGTAAGCATTTTAATATTGTAGGCTTTACTGAGAGTCTCCTAAGATTCTGTGAAAACAATTTCAGGTTGATGGCAATTGAGCCTCCAATACCAGAATCACCTGATTCTATTTAACGATGATGTATCTGCTACAGTTACTACCCTCTACCACAATAGTCACAGAATATGGTATCAGCAGTACCAGAAAACAGCAGTTATTTAAGAGAAAGCTGAAGATTTGGCTTTTTAATTCCCTTAACATATGGTTAGTGAAGATTTCAGAGTCTATTTTCAGAGTTTGAAGTCTCCTATATGCTACTGAATAGTCTTGACTTAAATAAAGCTGTGAGTACTTTGCATGTTATGCTCTGAGTGTTCAAATTCATCTTCCTCCCACCTTTTTGCCCTCCCCCATGACACTCCTGAAAAACAGAGTCAATAATGCCACTGATTGTATGTTCTGGAAAATTCTTCCACCTACACAATATTTGTAACAGACTCACAATTTTTCTTTCAGGATTAAAAATACAATAAGCATTTACTTGTGTTGGAAAGATTATAATTTCTGCCTGAGCCTTCAGGTTCAACTGAGTAGTTTAGACTCCTTCTTGGGAAAGAACAAGGGCACCTATGATCTTACTACTTTTGACACGGAGCTTGAAGTATCTTACTAAGCCTCAGTAACTTACTGCAATACGAGCAGTTAGATGGCCAGATTCAGAAATAGCCTTTAAAAATGTCATTCTCATGCTTGCTGGTTTGTGGAGCAAGATAAAATACTGATTCTGAGGTCTTTACCAGATTTGAATGCTGTATTTTTTTCTTTTTCTTTAGACAGAATAATATTCTCTTAAATTGCTCTCAAATTAGTTTAAAGTAAATATTCTGACCTTTAACAAGTCCAAATGTATATGCAAGAAGAAAGGAACATGTACGAGTGCTTCTCTCTAGTAGCAACTTGGACAATGTTTACTAGTGTCTTCAAGAAAGGCAGCACTTATAGATATTAACAATACTGGATACAAATCCCCCACATACACATGATCTCATTTGACTAGCTACACATAATGGACTTAGGAAGTGTTTTTACTATGCTTATTTTTTTTTTTTCTTCCAGGTGATTAAAGTGGAGTGATTTTTTGTTTGTTTGTTGGGTTTGGTTTTCAGTTTGTTTATTTTACCATACATGACAATGGATTTAAAGTAATTTGTGTTAGATTGTAATGGTACAGCCTGAGTTGACCAGATCAAGTACATGATACAGCTCCAGGTACACAGAGCAGTGCAGGCACTTTAGTTCATTGGTGCCACTGATAGTTTTCCCTGAGACCACTGCCACCCCTGCTTTGAAAAATCAGAGGCACCTCATTACTCAGAAATAACGCAGTGGCAAGGCAACATATTTAAGCTGTGTCCCTATTACCATCCACATAGACACATATCTTAATCTACCCTTGCTTCATAGTGTGCGTTTTGTTCTTCAATACCTGTGTGATAATTGAAAAGAATTTGAGTGAGACTGAGATGCTGATGGTGGAAGATGTCTTTACTACAGACTTTTTATACAATTTCTTGTTATGCCATCTAAACCTCAGTGTGTCAGGATTCTGCAAAAGATGCTATACATGAGGCTTTTCTGTTGGTACATCCCAATTTGTATGCTCATTTCAATTTGCAATCCCAGTGATCTCTTGATATGTTTTTATTTTAATGTTTCACATTAAAAATGCAAAAAATATGAAAGTACAACCATCTGCTTTCTAAATCTATTTAGTTACTTCTTGAACACATTTGACTAAAACTTGTGATGAAACAGGCACATACATGCTACATTTGCACATTGGTTTTGTTGATAAGCTTTTTCTTTTATTTTTTCCTGATTGTTGAAATACTCTGTTAAATATTGCAGTACAGAGCATAATACAAGAAAAAAAAAGCAACACTGTGTTTTTCTGTGTTCAGAAACTGTTGATAAAAAGATGTAAAGAAAGAAAAATAGGCAATTTTCATCCCAAAGATGCACATTAAAAAAACTGGGATGACAATCATAAAATCGTAAATGTCCTAACAGTGACATCAAGGCAAGTGACAATGACAGTGGTTCCAAAATTCATGAAAATGTTGGTGGTTTTTAATTATTGTGGATATTATGTAACTACATATAATCCATGTATCTACATGCATTATATTCAGGTTTTGATTAAATTGTTTTATGTGAATAATGGTAACTATAAATCTAACTAATTTGGTCTTTTGACAGTTTTTTTTTTTTCAATACAGCTACATGTTTAAAAATTTAAGTAGCTTTAGCAGAGAAGATCTAGAACAGCTACATCTCATGTATCATCTATCTGTATAATAGAGAGTCATCAAATCAGAATGCTTCTGGTGGTGCTTTGCTGAGAGCAGCAAAATAATACTATTGAGCGTTTTTGTTACTGTTCTAGCATGAAAAAACTCTTTAGATATACTGCTGACAAAACTTGGAGACTGTTTTTGTTACTATCTGTTACATTCACCAATCTTGTGGAATCACTTAGATCACATAGCAGATCACATATTCAGGAACACAATGTTTTATACATCTACAAAAAATAATTTCAGTCCTTGATCATGGACAGGGGAATCCCAAAATAGATTTACAAGAGAAAAACAATTCACAGTAACCTCAGCATAACCTGATCCTTGGCTGTAAACAATGAAGTGGGGACTTAATCTCTCAGGATGATGTGGCTGACTGCATTGTTGGAATACTGCATATTCTACCGCTTTTCATCTTTGACAAATTGGAGAGGGAAGAGAAAAGAATCAAAAATCACTGAGTGCTGAGAAAATGCCTTGGAGGAAGAGACTTAAAAACCTAATCTGTTTAGCATGTCAAAAGAAGATTGAAGGGTGGCTTGACAAAATTCATAAGTATTTACTTGAGGAGCAGATACCTGGCATTAAAGATCGTTCTATTTTAGCAAAGAAAAGCTTTAATAAACCATAATAACTAGAATCCAGACACAGTCAAGGTAAAAAGAGGACCTGAATTTTTTAAAAGAAGGATGTTTGTGCACTGACTCAAACTGATGGAAAGAGACAGAATCTATCTGTTGATTTTTGGTACAAGACCAAATATCCTTTCAAAAAAATAAACAGTTGGCAACAACTAGCTGAAATTCAGTGGCAGATATCATAGATAAGGTCACAGTAGATGACATAATGCTCCCTTCTGGCCTTAAACACAAGCAAAAAATACCTGTATGAATATTAAGTATCAGAACTACAAAGCAGAACCACATTTGCATTCACTAGTGTGTTTCAGGGTAGACACTAATAATTAGTTTCATTAGTAGATGCTAATGATATGCATCTACATCTTTGAGAGTTGATCTCTACAATCAGGTGTCTGAGTAGAGCATTATTGCAAACAAAGTTACTTAATTCATGTAGTATAATCAGCTCAAACAATAGTATACATATTAAGTTGGAGTCTTGATGTGGTGAGGACAAAATCTGAGCAGCAACAAGCCAACACAGAAAAATATGGTTCTGCTTCTGTCCCAACAAGAGCAATTCACTTGTATCCTTCACCAAGTGACCAAGCAGATAACCAACCAGTAGGTGAGGTTCTAGCACACATATTCTGTCTAGTGATATGGTTGCTCCTACTCCTTATGCACATCCCACCTGCTAGAGCACTTTTTTCAGCAGAAGAATCTAGTGTATGTAAAGGGCCAAGTCCTTTAAAAAGGAACTTCATGGAGTTATTTGAGAGCCCAGAAATACTAAACAGAGTATGAGTGACTGTATTACAGTGTGGACAGATCTTCTGTGTCAGGAGGCTGGCATCAGCAATGCCTGGCTTCCAGCTAACCCACCATGTTATGTACCCTTCACCACAAGAGCATGCCAAACTAATCAATGGTTATCCGTCTAAACTGTCCAAAACCTTAGTTTAAGGGCTGCGTATTAATTTCACTCCTTCTTCTTGCTTAGATAAATCAACTCAGTGGTGTTCTTTTGCCTCTAAATTTCATTTATGTATTAACATGTAAGAAGTGGTCCAACTACTTGTGTGATTTAGCCATATAAACCACCTTAAGAAAATCAAAATCCTTAGCAAAAACTGTTTACCTGCTGGGTTTCTTTTTTTGTCGCTTTTGGTTTTGTTTGTTTTTGGTTTTGTTTTTGGTTTTTTTTGGGGGGTGGGGTGGGTTTTTTGTTGCTGTTGTTGTTTGTTTGTTTGTTTGTTTTTGTTTTGTTGGGGTTTTTTTGTAGTAGACAATAAAATGTTGACTGGGTATCTTACCTTATACTATGCTATAATACTAGTACATATAGACTCGGAAAGAATATCTGGAAATATTTGCCAACATCGCAGTAATCCTGAAAGAAGAATAGAGCTGGTAACCATACAGTTAAGAAGTCCTGTACAGAAAAAGGAAATTTAAAAAATTGCAGTATCACCAAAACAAAATACAAAGGCAAGAACATAGAATTCTTTATTAGGAATGTATGTTACATAATGCATTAACAGGAATTGAGTTTATTTGAATGACTTTTAAAACATTTCATTGAAGTACTTGATTTGTGCAAGTTTAAAGCACAAGCTGACAATTTTTAGAGGAGTTATTTAAAAGTACACATGATAAATAGGTATCCCTACGTCTGTATGGTGAGGTCCAGAACATTTTGATATCAGAAGGAAGTACAAGACTTCATAAGTAGATTTTGATGAGACACTTCATGACCAGAATTGAAGGGCTCATAATCAATATCTAAATTGCATGTTAATGACTAAGCTTAAAGACTTTGCAGTTCAGAAACTGATGGAAGAAATTTGCCCTTGGAAATAAGTTGAGACATTGCTTAGTTTGGTTCTAGAGGTAATAACTATTAACTTGGGGTTTTTCTCAGCAATGCCTCAAGGGCAAATGAGTAAATCAAGTCTGTTTTGATAATTTGCATGCAAGGTACCTTCTTAATTTTATTTAACCGTAAAGCCAAGGCACTTGATTGCTGCTCGGGTAATTGATCTCCAAAGTGCATCACCTATGTTCTCTCCTCTACATATTTCAAGTTGACATAGGTGGCTTACAAGAAGCAGTCTTCTCGCTCTTCACTTTTGGGGCAGTCTCACAATTCTTGACATGTAGAAAAGGAGAAATCCCTGTGATCCACCAAGTCCAAAGGCTACAATTAGACAGTAACCTTATTCAAGCCTTACAGTCTCTAAATGAAGAAAAGAAGTTTATTGCCCTTTCTCTCTGCAGACATCTGCATAATTTCTGGGTACAGTATGGCCCCTTGTGCATCTTTTTTGCAAGGAAGCCATCCTTCCTGGCTTAGCAGCATCTTTGAAGGTACTTGCCAGTGGCAAAAGGAGTTGTAGCTCTCAAGGAATGATCACAATGTAATTACCAGTGAGCAGGCTGGGGCCCTAACAAGACTGATTCTGGATTGTCAAGCCTTCACTATTAAGTTGTATATATAATCCCTATTCCTACATTAATAAGGTTACTTCTGACTCAGGACTTTACAACATTGCTTGTGAAACAAAGCACACACACTGTGGTGGTTCAGTTGTTGGTGTATTACAAAAATTAACATAGAAATCACTTGTTTTCTCCTCTAAAACTAATGGGTTGATCTCTTTGAATGCACACTACAAAAGACACATGTCAAATGCTGCTGAATAGGACAAAAATAATCTTGAAAGACATCCAAAAGATGCAGCTTTTGCTTTACAGCTGTTTAATACTGTCCTCTAACTGCCCAAGCTTTAGTCAGATGTTGAATTTCTCCTTTATGTAGGCACAATAGAAATAATAATAATAATTTGACATAATTCTATCTTAATAAAAATGTAGTAGTGTGTATGTAATTAAATAAGACTTTGTATGGCTCCTTTCTTTTATGGCTTCTATGGTAGATACTATAATTGGTTGATGATAAAAGGAGAAATTTTTATCTTTCTTACAAGGATCAGTGATAGGGAAAGCAGTGCTTTTAATGGCCTGCTGATCATACAAATACTTCACTAATTTTCTAAAGCAAGCTCTACTAAAAAGAAAAGAAAAAAGATTTGTTTAGCTTACATCTCCAAATATGACAAGGTAATCCTTTTAAGATTAATATGAAGTTAATTTCAGCTGGTTAGGTTGTGAGTTTATAGTTCCTCCAGTAAAATGATAATACTTTGTTCCTAGGCTGCATATCCAGAATGCCTATTGAAGGCAGACAAATATCATAACATGAATTAGAGAAGTGATCTGAACAAGGGGTGCCTACAGTACTAAGGCCACAAGGGTGTTAGCTCATGTCTAGATGAGGTGTAGTTTACTATTCTGTTACATTAAGTAGAAAAACTAAACCAGACCTGACCACTGCATCCAGAGATGAGCCTTTTCACTGGAGTTTCTTTATTACCTTGCTCTTCTGCTTTCAGACAGCACAGGCAGAGCTCTCTGCCTTCACCTGCTGGCTTATACACCCAGTGCAGGGAAACTTTGTACAAGCTTGTAAGTAACTAATGGTCATTATGAGTGCCAACATGTGGAAGGAGTATGAAGTAGCTAGTGCTGTAAACCACACCTTCATGCAGGCAAGCTTTGATAAGTCTTTTAATATGACTGCTAGGGCGAAACTGTGTTCAAGGGCCACCTTGTTTAAAATGTCTGTAGACAGGACTTTGCACAGACCAGAGTTAGTGACAGAACACAAGTATCTCCACCTTTGAGGTGAAGACATGGATGGTTATTGAGTAACATCTTTGATAACTCAAATGAAGCTGTGGGGAAAACTCTTTCTTTACAAGGGTAGATTGGCAGTCTGCTAAGCACCTTCTTCTGTTACATACTGTTGCCTCATAAATCCTTTATATTCTTGGAACAACCTAAGAGCTTCCCTGGTGGTGACAAAGTTTCAGTCTCAAGTTGGCTTTTATCTGCTTCACCTGACTTTTATGGCAAGTTTCATTTTTTTTCCAGTGGCAAGCAATTCCTCCTAGAGTTAAGCCCTATCTTTTTTCCTTTTTTTCCTCTTTCTTTCATTTTTTCCCTTAGTTTCTGCATTTCTAGGTAAGATGATCAGAGGTTTCTCTGCACTCCAGGTTTTGATTTTCTCATTCAGCCCTATGACAGCATGGTCTGACCAAGGAAAGGTTTCTTCAACATTTGCAGGAATACAAACTGTGACTGTTTCATCTAAACCCTACTAACACAGGTATCTAATTATGTCAAATATATAATTTTTGCTGGATGTAGTACAACTTCTTTACTACTTAAAATGGATTAATATATTCTTTAAAAAAAGTAATTATTTTTAAGCCATTCATGGTGTTGTTCCAATTCAACGCTGCTGTTGTCATTGTTTCTCCAACTGTGTTTTTTTGGGGTTAGCCCCCATAGGCAACTCAGTACCACACAGCTGCTTGATCAGCTTCCCCAACCCAGTGAGATGGGAGAGAGAATCAGAAGTGTAAAAGTGAGAAGAGCTGTGGGTTGACATAGAGACAGTTTAATAAGTAAAGCAAAAGCTGTGTGCTGAGAAAAGTAAAATAAGGCATTAATTCACTTCAGCAGGCAGATATTTATTCATTTCAAGGAAAGCAGCAGTTTATCACATATAACAGTCACTTGACAGTACAAATACCATAACTCCAAGTTACATCTCTCCTTCCTCCATCTTCCCCCAGCTTTTTTTTTGCTGAACATGGTATCCTGATGTACAAGATATCCCTTTCATCATCTGGGTTCAGCTTCTTGGGTGCTCCCTGCTGCCTGGCAGAGCAGTATAAGAAGCAGAAAAGGCCTTGACGCTGTTCATCCCCATTCAGCAACTAATAAAATGTCCCTGTGTTACCAAAACTGTTTTGATCACAAATCCAAAACACAGCACTATTCCAGAAACTATGAAGGAAATTAACTCCATCTCAGCCAAAACCAGCATAATCTCTACTCCTTATTCCACACCATTTTGGTCATTCACAGGCTCCACTCTATCCTGTAAATTTCCAAGAACCATCAATTCCCTTGCCATCCTTTGATTTCTGTAGCTATCAATCACTTAGGCTATAAGCCACTCCTGAAACATGCCCACTGAGTTCCTTTAGCCTGTGACTTGGGTCTCCATCTGTTCTGGGGGTGACCTGGGACAGGAGAGGTGATGTGCTGTGCCATGTTCCTGGACACCAAAGCCAGCTCTGTCCAGGTCATGGCAGCACTTTGACTGCTTCTTGTAAGTCTTTTCCTTCTACTAGAGCATGTAGCATCTGTTAGCCTGCTGGAAGCTAGAGCATAGGCATACCTTGAACTGTTTACAAAACCTGTGTCAGTGATCTGGCTGACATTTCTTAGCAAGTCTTAAAGACTGTGCAAATTTCCTATGGGTAATGAGAAAATGCCAAACTTAGTTTCTTCCATTTCTACAAAACTGGAAACAGCCCTGTAGAGAGCATTCTAAGCAGGTGATTGTCACATGAAGAAGCTTTGACTAGTCTTGAATGCTCCCAACAAACCAGGTAGAAAGTAATCATGTGCTGTGATTGCAAGTGAAATGAGTATTATTATTAAAAATACTTTCATTTTGTGGCGGAACATGGAAAGCTATAGAATGTCCTCATCACTAGTAGTGAACATTTCTAATAAAACTTAAGAAGTCCATGTGGATCTCCTATGCCAGGCATTACAGGAATTAAGAGAAGTGTGTGTGTGGGAGAAATGGTACCAAATGTTACATTGCTATGTTTTCTTGAAGACAAGAGGTTTTATTTATTTTTACTTGGTAATACTATACAAAGTGCCAATGAGGTTGCTAGATTGTACGCCAATACTCAAGGTATGATGGAAGAGAATGGATTTGAAACTGTTAGTTGTCTTTGTTAATTATTTAATTACAGAAAATCTCTGATTAAGGGTCCCTCTCCCTCTTCCCTAGTCCTTTATCCTTCTTCCAAAAAAAAAAAAAAAATTGTCTTGTAGAAAGTAGATGTTCCTCACTGTCACTCTGATTTATATCTATATTTAATGTTTATTTAAGTATAATGTTTATAAATAATTTGCAACACCTTTTTTAAAGGGCAATTAAGCTTTATTTTTTGTTCTGCATCAATATTATTTTCAGCCTTAAATGTGCATCTTAATATAACCAGCAGTAAAATTTCTGATTCACCAAATAACCATGATACTAAACCAGAAATTTTTTTCACAGTTTGATAATTTCTTAAAATGTATTCTACAATAGATAATCAATCAATTAAATAATGACTTGATTCTTCCTAAAAATCCATATCAGTCTTTTTTTGGATATACATGCCAGCTTATGCCAACTTCCTTATTTCTGGCTAAGACCCTTCTGAGCAGGTGTATGTAGGCAGGTGCTGTTTAGCATGTGTGCAGTCATACTCATACCTCCTGTTAGAGTCAGACCAGCTAGGCTTTAACTGTAAATGTACAGAGAATTTATAGCCCAAGTTCCCACCCTGAGCAAGTCAAATCATTTGTGCAATACTCATGCAGCTGGTGCGACACTGGCCTTCCTGTAGCTGCACTGTATGGCTAAACTGGTTATATTCCATAGACTTGATCAGGGGTCTGCAAATTCAATAGCAGAAAAACCCATGTGTCAGTGTTTTACGTTCCCTCCTTGTCCCACACTAAAACTGAAAGTTCAGGTGTCAAGTTTGAACAGCAAAATCGAAGAAATCTGATTTCCGGATTCCAGATCAAGTTCATTTCCCTAATGTAATACAGCTTCAGCCGAAAAAGGTCATAAAACAAAATTAAATTGCTTGGAAAATGTGAAGTGTTCTTAGTTTAAAAAAAATAAGATCACACTTAATGTTATCTATTTTACATGGGTGGGCTGCTACAAACTCAACATACTTGGAGCCACAGTTTGATGAAGGATCCTTGCTCTATGTAGTTATAAACCCAAGAAGATTTCTGAGCATGATCTACAGCTTCTATACATTATATTTAAGTGCTTACAACTTTCAGGAAAAAACATAATTCAGCAACAGATCCGGATAAGCTGCACTGGAATTGAGGCAGAAATAGTATATCCTGGATATAAATAATCACCTGAAAACTGCCTGAGATCTCAGAGAAAAAAAGCCAACACCTGAAATGCTCTGAACAAAGAGCATTTCTAGAGCAACTAAGCTGCTGGTAAAGTTGTTTTATTTGTTCTTAGAACAGAAAGCTTCAACTGTTCAACAGTTGAAGTAAGATGGAAAGCTTTTCTAGTAGCAAGTCCCTGCTGCTTCATCTGCAAAGCCTTAAGAACAGCTCTAAGAATGGGGAGTAAAACACAAAGCTCATAAATGTGTGAGCAGATAAATATATGCAAATTATACCTTGTTGTCAGACAAATATCTACTGCATCACTTAACACAATCTGGGTTCTTGACTGCTCTACATAAAACTAGGAAATGACTACACACAACCAACTGCCTTGGCTAATTTAAAATGAAAATTGCACACTATATTTGAAAGGTTTTAATAAATATAAGTATGACCTTTATGTGAACTGGGAAGCTGCTGAGTCATACGAGGCAAGACTATCAGTTTACACCTTCTCAAACAACTTACAACAATATTTACAGCTAACTAAAGTGCAACCCTTAAGAGCTGCCCCTGTACCAGCAAAAGAGAAATAAGAGCTGCTGAGTTGCTGAGCCTTTCCCTGAACAGGGATGTATCACAGTGCCTGTCTGTCCTGGGTTGTAATGTAGGGTGTGCACAAAGTATTCTATCACCATCCTAACGAACTGTGAATCCAATTGTTGGAGCAATGCTATCCCCGGACCTCTACCCTCAGGGCTAATCTTCTGCTAATGGCCCATCAGATGCCTTGCCCATGACTCATAGATAACACCCTCTGGAGTTATCTCTGTTTAATGGCTCATCAAGGATCCCCCTGCAGGACCTACATCCTATTGTGAGATGCTCCGCCCAGGGGGAGGAACAAAGTGTTCTCACCTGGATATAAGCTCAGGGTTTGGGACAGTATGTGGGGAGCTTACTCACTGGATTTCCAGGGGACTAGGGCTACCAGACCTTTCAACGGGATCACTGCTTCAGGAAGACCATCTCATCTGGACTGTTTCCATCACCCTGATCAGGTTGTATTCTGACTCTGTCGGTGGTCTTTTGTATTATTGCATGTATTTTTATTTTACCTTTACCTTCTTTTTCCTTTCTTCCTATTAAATTGTACCTCTGACTAGGAGCCTCTCATTTGTTTTGCTTTTAAAACCACTACACTGTCACATCATTATATGTAAGCAATGAAACTTTTTTCCTTACTCTCTGGAAAAATCCAATCTTGTAAATAGCTTCTCAAACAGACAGAAGCCTCAAATTGAAGATGAAGGATTTGTGGAAACAGTGTGGCTTAAGAAGTTCCTGCCTTGCCAAGCTGTCACAGCTCACTGTCCTCTGTTCATCTATTTGCTGGATTCCCCTGTGGACTAAGGGCAGCTTAAAATAAAAGAGTACAGAGACAAAACCAAGGAGGGAGGAAGGAAGAGGCACCAGTGTTGAAAGAGAATATTTTGGTCTAGGCTGAACCTGGCCATGCAGTCATTTGGTTTGAAACAGCTGACAACCTACCAAGCTGCAGGAGAAATAACAAGAGCAGGCACAGTGAGGGTTTGGAGGGTGACAGGAGCTTTTGAAATCAGCATTGCACTACAACCATTCATCCAAAATGAAAAGAATTATTTTTATATCACAAGATGTGAGTGACAAAATGAGAATCAAGTGTTATCAAGAGAAAAACTTCCTACCACATAAAGATACATATATAAGGAAATGAAAGAAGGATAAATACAATTTCATTGACAGCATCTGATTTTAAAATTAACTAAAATTAAAATAGCGTTTTCAGTCAAAATCAGCCATGATTCAGTTACAAGACAGACAATTAAAAGTTAGTAAAGGACATTATTTATTTACCAGAAAGTGTAATTAATCCATTGTGGAATCTACATTTTTAAAATCAATCTAAGAATTTTACAGGAAACTTCAGAATTCCACATTCAGAATTCCAAATTCAGAAACCATAAAAATCTTCTACAGCTAGTTTAGAGAAAATTAAAATAAAATCATTTATATTTTCACGCTTCAGGACTTGTGCAAGGACTGACTGACGTGAATTGAAAAAAGCTTCCAAAACCAGGTTACCACACTGTTGTTGCATTTTTTCTCAAATTTACACTGATTGTTGTCAGGCAGAATATATTAGGTTAGAATGATCAGTGTTTTCATCTACAGCACTACTGCAAACCAATCCATATATGTCATACAATGATTTTGTATGTGGCTTCATATGTGACTTATTTTGCTTATAACATATATGGTTCTTCCTCTAAATCTAAAGAGACCATTTAAAAAAGCATGAAAATCTGTGCAATTCAGGCTTTGCCCATTTAGGACCATAACTAATACAAAGAAAACAGGTACTGTAATAGTTGGGGAGCAAAAGTTTGCATAGTGGCAGTTTCCTGTAGGTTTTCCTAAGAACTCTGCTATGATTTCTACCACCAATGTTATAGGCTACTTGTCTTGAAGAAAAATTAGCAACCCTGAGTTACTTCTTTATAGAAATGTGTTTAAAACCTGGGAGAATCTTAAAAAGGCCAGGTGATAAATAGCTACCATTGGTAAGTAGCAAGTTTTTTGAAAAGTGCTAAAACTAAATTAAAGACATAAAATAAATGTGTGAACAAAAATCCAAATTTGGATTGAACAATGTAGGAGACATACAAAGTAAAATATTCCAAACAATCAACAAATAATGAAGTCTAAGTTTCAGTGCAGGATATATTGATTGTACTGACAGACTATATCACTTGGTTACAGATTCAAGAAAAATATATGCCATCTTTAATGAATTGCAGTGATATCAGCTGACTGATGATCTTATGCAAGCCAAAAGAAAACTTACTGACTTAGGGGTTGTCTAACAAATGTTTCATCTGGTAGCTTGTAGTGATGTATATTTACATGGAAGCATATGGATTTAAAAACCCATGTGTGTGCACAGATATTTCTCAGCAAATTAATTGCATTCTTCATCCCTGCTGCTGAAATTTCCTAACAAGTCTAACAAAGATAGGTAAAAAAACCCCAAATGTTTTCTATGCAGATAGCTTAGAGGCAGAAAAGCTTTACCTTTTGTACAGTACCTGAGATTTGTAACTTAAATAACTAAAATACTTTGGGAGAGATTTTATTGTACTTCTTTAGATCTTTTTTCTCCCCTTTGTGCACTGAACTAGAATTTCAGGACTGCTGAGTGATGTCATTTTACTTAATAAAACTAGCTGGAGGGTCTTTGAAATTTTATGGCTTCTGCAGCATAAAAAAAATCAAAACCATACAATATTCCCAGTCGTTGGTAGGAGTTCCCAGAGGAAGGAATTAGTTTTCGCTTAACCACAAGAGTGCTTAGGTTGTGGGCAGAAAGACACAGGGAGCATCAAACTAAAGTTTGTTTCTGAAAATGCTGAGGCTTGTTTGATGTTGCACACTTTGAAGAGAAGCTTAGCTTTGCTGAAGACGGAAGCTGCAATGAAAGATGACAACTTGTTCAGAGGTGCTTTGAAGAGAACTTTAGCACTAATTACAGCAAAGGCCAGGCAGAGACCAAGGCACTAACATTTTTGCTAAAGATGCACAGCAGGAACTGAGGATGTTTTGAAACAAAGCTGATTGCTAGAGCAAAGAATTTAGTCTTCATGTTATGTAGCTTCTGTCCTTCTTTCTGTTAGGATTTTTGCTTTGTTTTTACTGTACCAATGGCTTTAAATGTTTCTGCAATAATTCCAAGTAACTTATCCTGAAAATTATGAGAAAAATGAATAATGTCTGTAACTTGGGTTTTTATATGTTATATACATCCAATTCAGATTAATTTTTCTTTTTCCAGTTTCTGTTGATTTTTACTTTGAGTGTTTGAATAATCCACGTAATTTTGCAAGAAAAATTATGTCTATGATAAAACACTGAAGTCTGTCAAAATTAAGGGGACAAAGGAGAACTCCATTGCATAATTCATTTTGACATTTAAAAATCTGAAACATCATGGAGATGATATTTCAGGGAGTAGGGAAGAATTATGTAAGAAAAAAATTTTGGAAAAAACGGAAGGATTTACTGCAATAATCAGGAATTAGGAGGGGCCTCTGCAGTCTAGTCCTGAGATATGACAGCTCAATATAGCTCTTCTTAGACTGGCTTGTACCAGTTTTCATGGCTCTTTATACTCCATTTGGTAGCCTCATTCATTCAGACCACAACTTCTGCAGTACTTAAACCTCCTAATTTTAGATGGATTTTGTTCTGATCTGTTCAAAACCCTTGTTATCCACTAGCATCATCATTTAGATCAAACAGTTCTCCATCCCAGAACATGCTGACCTACTAAAAATGCTTACTACCAAATCAGACATGTCATTTGTTCATTATTGTGGGGTTTTTTTCATTGAATTTCCTAGTAAGGGTTAGTTGGTCCTCAAAATCTTGGAGGATTATTTCGACTTGAATCAGCAATGGAAATATCTCTATCCTCATTTCTAACAGTCTGGTACTCTAGTTTACTCACCATTTTCCTGTGCTAGGACAAAATGAGATGAAGGTTTCATTTTGTCTTTGTACTGTATCAGTATCATCTTAACTGCTTCCCTATTCTGCTTTTATTTGTGTAGCTTGTTTTTTGTATGTAGAGTGTTTAATGTTTACTCTTGATTTTAATATTGTATGATCAGTCCTACTTTAGGCTATATGTATTTTATATCTGCAGTTCTTTATCTGTAACGTTCAGCTTTTTTAAAAATTAAGTTTTTCATCCCCCTTTTTCTAAATTCATTTTTTAATCCTATCATGCCCTGGAGAAGGATCTGGAATCTATTTAAATTTCTGATAGCATTTTTACCTTGCTAAGAAATCAGATTTCTTTGATTTCAAGAAATTCTGAATCTCTTCTGAATTCAAGCTCTTAGTTCCTATATTTTTACTAACCAGCTCTCTTCACTGATGAAATGTGAGCATCTGAAATTCAAAAATTTATCACAGAACTCTCTCATTCTCCTATTTAACAGAAATAAAATTTTGGTAGTTGATACCACTTTCCCCCATCCCTCTTTCATGCCTATGATCACCATTTTGATCACATTTTAAGATCTTACTGAAATTACATCTGGCATTATTTTTCATTATTGATTAGATGATGAAAAACTTTGTTGGCAATGATATTCCAGAATATGGAGACCTGTTACTACATTGACAGGTCTGTCATTAGGAGATTAAGGTGCTCAGTAGTGATATAATCTTCTCTATGTATTCTCCTGCTTTATTTTTGCATATTTTTTTCCTACCTTAATCCAATCCAGGGACTCTATTACAATACCACACAAACACAGCCTGGTTTATAAACATCTCCTAAAATGTTTTTTTTCTTGAAGCAGGTTTTATTTCTTGGCTATCCTTTTATTCTTTGCATCTGATACAGAACCACTTGCATTGGTATTCATCATCTTTAATTTTATTTGTCTTTCCAGAATGATTTCTGTAAGGCAGTAGTATGCTATGTCATGATTGCCACATTAATAACTGCTTTCAATAATTCTGGTGGCACTATTTGATATCTGAAGCTTTAACAGAGCACAAACCTTTCAAGTACTGCTTGCTCTTTTGGTGTCCCATCTGAGTTTTCACTATTTACATTACTTACCTGCAGTTCTCACCTGTAACTGTACATCCTTCTGATGTCTAATCCTGTTTTGTTTGCTGCCATACCTTCATTTATCAGCCCTTCTCTGCATGTTTTATGGTCATGTGTAAAGTTACATAAATACGTCTCAAAATTCTTAAATTTTTAAGCTTTTTTTTTTTTTGCCAGCATAGACCAAACTCACCCCATATAATATTATTTCTTTAGGCTGCGAGGTAAGCAATACCTTCTCTAGTCACACTTCCAAGTTTTGGGGCTTTCTTCTAACTCCCTTGAAGATTTATTAGTGTTTGAGCCATTTGTTCTTCCTTGTTGCGTTTCCCTTTACTCTCAAAGGTCAAAAAACTTTCACTGAAGACAAAAAGTTTTCTGCTTTAGCTATCTTTCCTTCCTTACCCAATAGACATTTTCCATCTGATCAGGCAAGTTCTAATAAGCATTATTTTGGTGCTATATCTTATATCTAATATATAGATATTAGATATAAGATTCTATTATATCTAAAATTCTGGTGCTATATCTTATATCTAATCTTGGCTTTCAAGCTGGTGACAATCAGACTTGGCTTTTGGTAGGAACCTTCCTCTCTCCCTTCACTGTTATATTCAAAGAGAGGGAGTTTCTCTCCAGCTCTCAGATGAGAGAATACAGAGCCTCACATTGGCAGAAATACAGCAAAAATAATCCCTGGTGGAACAAGGTGTGCTCTTCTCTTACTAGGCTTTCAAATTGATATCACAAGAGCTTATGCTCATTAAAGCCAATGAGAAACTTTGTCATATTTTCAGTAAGGGATCACGTCCATACCATCTGTAGTGCTTACCCTTCTCCTGCAAATATACTTTGTTTACAGTGTATTGTTTTCCTGATTCCTTTAATGTTTTCTTTATGAGTGAGGGTCTGACTGTATAATTTATATCTCCATTTTCTTTTTTATTCAGCATACTTCTTATGTGCCCTTTGGTTCACCTCTTGTCTAAAGTAACTCATCCTATTAAATAAATTTTAAAAGAAAATTTAAAAGACCATTCATTACTCTTCAGCTATCACAGAATAACAGGATGAAAGCAAAGCTGATGGAAGCATCTAACAGACATTTTTAACAGCTGTTATGACTGGCAAAGACATACATATAGTTCACTACATCCTTAATCTTTCTTTTTATTCCTCCAGATTTGTCTAGCTTGATTACCAATTTGCAGTAACTAATGTAATCTTAAAATAGGCAGTTCCTGAACAGACCAAATACTTCAATCATACGTAGGAGTGACACAGATTTCTCATCTGGCTATTATAAGTTAACTGGCTGCAACTACCTAATTTTCCATTTTGGCTTGCTGCTACAAAACCAACAGCAGCAGCAGCAAAAAAAAACCAAAACAAAAACAAACGCTGAAAACCAACAACACCGCTAAATTTTTATTTCACAATCTAAGAGTTGCAAAATATCAAGAAGTATATATATAAAACCCACTAAGACCAGTGCTTAAACCGTAATTCATCAACACACAGAGTATCAACAAAGAGTGTCAGTATTTACACTACATGAGAGGTATCAGTGAACTCTGTAACTAAAGTCAACATGGGGTACAGAGCTCAATAGCATTCAATGGACATAAATTTCCCTCCTCTTTTATCCAAACTGAGTTATCTAAAAGAGATAAGGAACTATCCTACTACCAAACATTCAAGTAAAATCTTCTTTCTATGAAGTCACAAAACTATTACTGAAGACAATGTCAGACACATTCTTTGATAGGATAAAAGTCTTATTTAGTGAAACTAGACAGATTCATAGGATCTAAGAACTGGCCACTGAGATTGCAAATTTATCCTGCCTAAGATCACATTCTGTCCTGATCACCATCCTTTGTGTCACGTCTTTTGGCCAGGTATTTTTGTTCTAAAGGGACAGTTAACATATATGTTAACATAACAGTGCCCTCCTTGCCCCAAATTGGAAGGTATAGAAACTTGATATAAGTCAAAATGTTCAGGTTTTCTCATCATTAAGTAAATGACGTGTCACTTCATCAATTAAAGCAAAGCCAAAACAGATTTTTTTAAAAAACAAACAAAGAAAACAGAAACAAAACCACCCCAAGTTTACCTTGGGCAATGTCTCTAAATTTTAGCAGGGAGTCAAGAAAAGTAAAAGGTCTTTCCCCAATGAAATAGTTGCAAGTGATTCTTCTTAACCCTAGCATCTGTTTTAGAGCACTTAGATTTCAACACAGAGCCTGAGGCAAGTCAGTGCTGTGGGATGGGATGCAGTTACCCTGCAAGCTGAGTAGGAATCCACTGAGTTAATGAGGAATACCCGGCACAAGAATTGTTCTTCAATTTCCCTCGGGCAACACTCTATCCATCACATCAATCCCCTAAAAAAGATTCCTTACCCTTCCTCCTCCCCTCCACTGATTTGGCCAGTGTGGTGTTTTTCACCTCCATTTCCCCAATGCCTGTGGTACTGGAGAGGCTTCTACTCCCTCCCCTAACAGTCCCTGGGAAGAAAAAAAGTCTCAGCTTTCATCCACTGTAGGGACCAGAGCCACTTTCTCAGGAGTGCTTTAGATGCCAGATGAAAGTCTCTTTCAGGATGCAGATGGAAAAAAGATGTTAGCTTATAACAAGTCCTCACCACCTTTCCTGAGTTCTTTTTTCAACTGGGGACAATGTGCTGGTTTTGCACCCCATAGGAGCTGTTAGTGGCTGCAGTCTTCTGTCTCCAGCCTTAAGTGAATAAGTCACTAAGCATTTCTGCTAGATGAGCAGGACGCTTGTACTCACCAGCTCTTGTCTCTTGATCTTGGTGTCTAATGTCTCCAACTTGTTCTTTGTTTTCTTGACAGGATCTCTTGCTGGCTTCAATCTATTGTTTGGATCCATCTGTCCCTTACTTTCTTCTGAGCATCTCCTTTGTTCTTTGTTTTCAGCGATATTTTGTTTGTGACCTAGGTATCTTTGAAGCTGAATGTAGATGTATGGTACGTTCTACCCTTCCTTCACTGCCTTCACGCCCAGATTTTGCCATCCATATCTCAACCTTTTGACCTTTCTCTGTCTTATTATGTAGAGCGAACAGACATTTAAAATTTGTTATTGTATTACTTAAAAAGTTAATTATTTAGAAGCAGCACATTTAAAAATTGTGCTGAATTAAAAAAAAAAAAACATAGCTCTAGCTTATTTAATAAAGTTTTGGAACATACTTATGCATCAAAAGCTTATACTAAACATTTAGTTTAGAAAACCTGATTCTCAGCATATTTCTGTGAATAGAATTCCATTTCATCTCCCAAGGGCTGAAGGATGAATCTGTTATTCTTTAGGTTTTTTAATAAAACTCAAATATTATTTTGGACTTTTGCTAGCTTTCTTTCTGTGTATGTTGATTCAGCAGAGCCCAGTTTACAATGTGGAACTTTAATAGGATCAGGTGTAAGTATAAAACAAAAACAATGTCAGATGGCTTAGGCAAGCTCTCCCCTGCCTATTCTTTCTCTATGTATCATTCACCTTTTTTTGACTAATTCTTTTGATCTCAAAATCTATTCTAAACTCTCCCTAACTCCTAACTTACATTATCACAGTTCTTCTCATTTACAAAGAGACAAGTTCCAAGACTGCCAAATTCATTGCAGCATGAGCACCAGACCGGACACTTTCTGTTTCTGTCTCTGAATTTACCCCACAACTAACCAGTACCACCAACTACCATCAAGAAAGAACTGCAACAATAGCAGCTAACAAGGAAAAAAGACAGTGAGAGATACCTTCATACACTCTTCAGTTCTTCATGTTAAGAAGATTGAGCTGTTTTACCAAATTACATTCTTTGACTAGACAGGTGGCTATGTTACCTATATATTAAAATTTTAGCATATAGGCTTTAAAGATTATTATTCAATATATATTGACAAGTTTTATTTTTGTATGCTATATGAACCCCACAATTATTACAATATGAATGGCTATAAGAATAATGCAATTCTGAAGAAATAATATAAGCAGAGGCTTGATTCACTTTGAGAAAGATTTCAAAAGTGATCGTGAGTGATTTAATATTTGATTCACTGGCTCTTAAGTGTCCATAATAACATTGTATTTGCCCATATAGCCTTCCATTATAAGTGGTTTATCCAGGAGCAATTTTCACTTTAATCCTCATGTTTTTGAATCTGAGGAATTCCAAACACTTAAAGGCTTTGATTCCATGCCCAACCATTCAATTCAGCTATTTGCAAATGACTACCCATCATGTTAAAACTGCAATTAAAGACAGCTTGGAAAATACCATCTATTAGTATTGTAATTCAGTTTTAGATTTGTTGTTTCCCTGTATGAGGAAATGTTTAAAGAAATTGGCTTGACACATTTCCTAAACAAGACTAACTGTTTCAGTACAGTAAATATCTAATATTGTTATGGACCTGATCCTAAAAACTCATTAAAATACTGCCTTACAGTAAGATATTTATTTTTTTTGTAAGGTAATTTTTTGTAATATATAGGTATGAAACTTGCTATGTCCACGTGCTTTACAGGTTTAACTAAGGTGAATCTTTTCCTTTATGAGTGCATGGGATGGGAAACTATTTTAGTTTTCAAGAAAATGGCTATACCTTAGCATTTTGCAGCATGTTAGGCATCTTCAACATACTCTGTTTTTGGGAGAATCAGGCATTATTTAAATTCAACAGGAGATGCTAAATAAATAAACCTTTTTTTTTCATTAGTGTTTCTATCAGACTTTTTGCCCATTTACTCTGGACAGACATTTATATAAATGGATGTAACTGTTATGTTTCTGTAAGTAAAATGCTTCCAGGAAGCATCAGGCATATTGAGATTGTTTTGCACAGATGGTCTATTCATGCACTGTAATTGGAAACCTTTGGGATATGTCAGACTTATTGTGCATACAATCATAAGAAAATAAAACTAGAAGGAACCTGGGGAGATCATCTTACCTAGTGTCCTTTGCAAAGCATGATCTGTTTCCTGACAGGTGCCTGTTTAACTTGTCCTCAAGTATTGCCAGTTATGAAGATTCCAGTCTCCCTAAGACGCTTTCAGTGCTTTGCAGAAACTGATACATAAGAAAACATAACCAATGTCTGACTGAAAACCTTCTGCTGCCACTTAAGGCCATTCCTTTTCATCCTGTTTAGAACAGACAGGAAGAACAGTTCATTCTCTCTCCTCTGTGGTAGCCTTTATGTGCCAAAAATGGTTTAACCCCTTCTCAGTTTTGCCAGTACTTATTGCCACAGTTTATTTTTAGTGCAGTCGGGTCAGGGCTTCAGACTGTAGTCTCACTGCACATGTGCAGCACATCTGTGTTTCTTTCCACTCTTCTGACCCTTGCTGTGTCTGCTTAATTGGGTCACTACTCTTCTGCAATGTTACAGGCAGTGTCAGTGCTCTCAAGAACGTCCCCTTATGGTGTATGTGCCCTCAGACTGAGATACACATGGTGAATGTGTGCAGGGTTTCATGAATTCACAGAAGCTGCCTGAGAACATTGAGCTGAAGTACATCTGGAAATCCCAAGCAGACACTTTAGGCTCATCCAAAGCAATCCTGCATAGAAAAAATCGCATGGGAGGGCCCAGATGTGTGGCAGTTCTGTCAATGGGGTAGCAGGCGAACACTGGCTTTTTTAAAGTTCTAGTTGTTTAAACTTGCCAACATGCATCTACAAAACACAGTAAACTTTCTGGTGGTAATCATCTGCCCTATTTGGTGCTCCATGCTCAGCACCAGGCCAAAGTTAACATGGGAAAATATGTCCATGTACATTATGCTGTAGAGAGATGGCAGCTTGAATATACAGTCTTAGAAATTCATCTGTAGCTTTGCCAGTAACATTTAATTAATGCATTCACTAAGGACCCGTATTCAGCCCCTGGAAATTTTAGGATTTTCAGCTATATGGGTTTTATCTCTTTGATCTCAAGAGTGAAGCTGCTCCTTTCTTCTGTGCTTCTTGCCCAGTAAGCTGAAATTTAAAATGAAACTCTTTTGCTCTTGTAAGATATAGGAATGAAACTTGCTATGTCCATGTGCTAACAAACATTGTGGTGGTTTTCAGCAATATGGATTCTTGCAACTCCACTGCCATTTCCCAGTATCTCAAACTGAAGGAAAAAAAAATAAACTTTTAGCTCAGGAAAGAGGTAATTAACTGAAATAATCTCAGTTTGAAATCAACATGTTGCAGAGGGCATTCCCAACTAAATGAAGGGCAATGGTTTAAAACATTAAAAAAAAAAAAAAATGGAGGGAGGTTTTTCAGTCTTGTTAGGATTTTTTTCCTTCAAAATAATCATGTTTATGTGTGAAAATTTTGAGATGAAATGGTTTTTCATTTCAGCAGGAAAAGTATATTTGGAATCCTAGAATTTGGAGCATATGGAAATGAAGCTTCCCAAGTAGACAGCTGAAAATGGCACATTCAGAGAGCAACAGAGATCTATGGGAGATGGTTAGCTGCCAGACTCTTGAAAATGCTTCAAGATTATCACTGGAGACCTGAAAGTACCTGTCAGCATTTGCTGAAAATATGGGATACGAAAGAAACAAAATATTATTAAACAGCATCCTAAACAACTTACTTCATCAAAGTAAAATTTCTCCACGTAGGATTTATTGTTCTACATTAAAGGATATCCTTTCTCCAAAAAAGTTACTGAAGTTCTAGTTTTATGGGACAGAAATAAAATAGCAGAAATGTGACATGTTCTCTGCAATCAATAGGCTGTATCACCACTAAACATGTGTCTAGCACTGAAATTGTGCAACAAGGTATAAAACAGTTACTCAAGGTTCCTGGCTAAGTACCACACAAATCAGTGAAGGAAGATCTATATATAGAAATCCATTTGATGCTTAGTGAAAGTATGCTGGCAGGAAAAAACACTTTGAAATGGCAAGTGAGACTTTGGAGTTTCTTGGTTGAAGTTCATCCTCTCCCTTTTTATCCACCCCCTTACTGTTCTTCTCTAACATTCCCTCCTCCAGTCCTTCCCTCTATATCGCTGTTAAATCCTTCAGTTTTACCAGGTTCTTACTAGCCATTTTATACAAATCTTCTTCTTGGGACTCATTTTGGTATAATATTTATTATTTACTTAATTATTTTTCAGTCCTTCCAAATTAAATACAATAAAACTTGCCAAACTCATCGAATATTCAGCGATGATTTGTGAGACAATCTTTCTCTCTTGATCTGTGTTTGGGTCATTTCAGGTCATACTTTGTTCCTCACTAAACCAGATCTTAACTTATTCTGATCTCTCCCATAAAAATAAAGATAGTGAGTGTCATCTTGTCCTGGGTTGGGCACAAAGTATTCTATCACCATCTTCATGTTAAATCCAGGTGGGACTGTGCCCTTCCCAAGGCCCCCTCCCTCAGGGCTATCTTCTGTTAATGGCCCATCAACACCTTGCCCATGACTCATAGATAACTCCTGGAGGGAGTTATCTCTGTTTAATGGCCCATCAAGGACCCCCTGCAGGACCCATCATCCCATTGTGAGATGCTCCGCCCAGGGGGAGGAACAAAGCATTCTCAGCTGGATATAATCTGAGGTTTGGGACAGTACAAATGGCCCTTTCCACGGGATTCCCAGAGGACTAGAGCTACCAGACCTTTCTATGGGATCACTGCTTCAGGAAGACCACCTCATCTGGACTGCTTCTATCGCCCTGATCAGGTTGTATTCTGACTCTGTCAGTGTTCTTTTGTATTATTGCATCTATTTTTATTTTACCTTTCTTCCTATTAAATTGTATCTCTGACTTGGAGCCTCTCACTTGTTTTGCTTTTGAAACCACTACACATCTCCAGGTTTTATTTGGTTCTGAGCTAAAGCTGGGTTTACCAGGCTATTTGGTAGAGTTGGAGGATATGGTAGCCAACAGCTATTGGTGTCACATCTTGGCCAAGGTCTGTGATCAGAGGGAGTTTTAGTGTCAGTAGAGTACAGGCTACCCCACCTTTTGCAGGGGAGGTGACCATCATTTTCTCACCCACAATTACAGCAGTATATTCTAACTTAGCTGGAGAAGGTTCTATCCATATAGATCTGCTTGGGTGCCTAAAATAAGTGATATCTTAGCACAGTTCTTTCTCAAAGAAAAAAAGAGAAATACTCTGAAAATAGAAGAGCAGAAACCCAAAGTCTGGGATGCCCTGCTTCACACCACACAAACTGTGGTATTGGAGTTCTTCAGAATTGTGGCAGGTGCTAATTTTGTCTTTCATCTGCCATTTTCCAAAACAGGCAGCAACAATAGCTTCGTCAGTCTATTGAGTGGCTACAGCTGAGAGGGGAAAGTGGGGAAAGAGAGCCAGATTCTGGGAACAGCAGGGAAATGAGCCTCTGTAAAGCAGTCTGGTGAGGGAATTGGTGCTTGGCACTGCAAGACAGTCTGATCATTGTTTCTGCACAGCAAAGGGACTTTAAGGAAGTGAATTGATGTTCATGGATTTTATAGCACAATAGTCCTATATGGTTCTTCCTATAAATAGATGGAAGTCCTTGAAGGAAAGAATTGTAGAACACTTTTTCTCCCTCCTTTGCTGATTTACGTTATAAAAAAGCCCTCAAAATTTTAGTTCCTATTCAGTATTAAACACTACTACCTCTCACCCAGTTCTTAGCTTAGCACAATTAATATATCTCTATGTACCTCTTTTGCTAGTTACAAAGAATTAGAACACAAACAAGCCCCTTCAAGGGCTGAGTTTTTAAACACCTTCCTTAAATCCAAAGTTAACTATTTCTAGTGAGAACAGAACTGTGAACATGAATTGAAATTCTACCCTTTGTGAAGTCATTCACATCATTGGGATTTCCATAAATGTGTGTCCAGCACATCTACATCATCACTCTGAATTAGAGACTAACAGGGTACAATGGACATCAAATACTAAACTTTCAGAACAACTCATGGAAGTTTGGATGTTCAAGTGGTATTATGGGGATAGACTTTCAGCACATAATTTCTCCACATCTTTGGAGTTCCTGTTCTTCATTATAGTCACTTAAGCATGGCTGCGCACTGACTACTGCCACCAGTCCTATTAAGGCTACATTCTGAACTACACCAAAATATCTGTTTTGTAGACCTGTATACAAATTCACTAATATTTGATCTCGATTAATTGGTGGTGCAGAAGATCCTATCTATAGGAAAAAAAAAAAAACAAACCACACACACACCAAAAAACCTGGAATGGGTACTTAACTGAAAAGAAAATCTTGAACTTATTTGGAGTTCATATCACTTCATATTTGGAGCTGTAAAACAAATATGAATGAAAATACACCTATAAATACAAAAAAGCAATTCAGACCAAGCTGTACTAACAGAATTATTAAAAATTTTCCTTGAGGTCTCCAAAAGAGAGAAATTAATCATCAGAAATTCATTCAGTTTGTTAGATTAAGGTATAGAATAAATGAGCAAAAGACTTTTTAAAATGTGTTATTTGAAAGATTCGATAAAGCCTGTTTCAGAACAGGAGATTTTTATTTTGAATTAATTTTAATATCCATATTTATAGAAAAAAACAGTCAACTATTCTTCGATAGCCAGCAACTCACTGAAGACTTGTACAATGTCTTAATTTCCTCTCTTATTAAACACACACTGCAAAGAGAAAAAATGTCCAAGTCTTGAAGTCAGTGTGTAAGACCATTTTGAATCTTGCATCTCCCACTTTAGCAAGGATTAGGGGGGGAAATGTAGGAAGTGGGACAGGAATTATTTGTGTAATTAACACAATAAATAGATAAAGATTCAGCTCTTGTTTCTCTTCTTATTTCAAATAAGATATTGAACAACTTTGTGCTGTGAAACAATGACAGTTGGTTAAAAAACCTTGCAGTGCTTTATATATCATCCACTCTTCCTTTCCTGATATCATAACACCAGTTTGATAAGTCCTGTTTTGCTAGACTATTATGACTGTTAGAATATGCAGGACTGTCTCAGTGTAATATATACTCTTAAAAATTTTTTTTTCAAAATTTTATGCTGAAAATATAAATAATTGTGTAAAAATCATTGAAATGAAAATTTATTCAATAAGCTAAACCTTCAATAAGACAGAGATCTGACTTCAAGTCTTCCTGCTGAAAGGTATGTTCTTTCCAACATTTCACTGAATATAATTGACATGGAAATATCTCTGATCCTTTAGAGACAAGATATAAAGCCTATGTTTGCACAAGTTGCCTATACTACATTTTACTAGACAAAATACATCAAGCATATTGTCACTGATCATATTGATCAGCTCAATGACTTATTTCTTTAGAGTATCACCAAACAGCAGGATTATGCAAATTTAGGGTAGGATCATCCCTTTGTTTCAGTTTTCCCTTTGTGTCTGCTTATCAGGTTGCAGCACTTTTAGCTAGAAATATATCTCAGTGGCTTAAAGTCTGGTAGGATTGCAGACTCACAGAGCAGGTGTAAACAAGCCTTTCATCCTAAAATTTCCTGAAAGCCTCTTGTCTTCTGAAGGCTGGGCTTCTTTCATGCTTCCTTCATCTGCTGTAAGGCTCTACTACCTGATTTTGCTCTTGATGCATTATGGAATACTCCAAACTTCTTGTTAGTTTTCACATTTTCAAAATCCCCAATTCTATGACATTTTCCCTGAACTTGAGCCCTCTTTTCCAGCCATCTCATCCAAGTCCTAAAGACTGCCTTACATAACTTTAGTCTTACCGGATTATTATTTTCCTTTCCAAGCCTCTGATCCTAACAAACACTTCCCCTATTCCCCTTCCTCTTTTGTGCTTTTCTTTGGGAATGGCTATTATTTCTTAGTTATTTCCTAGCATTATCAGTAAGTCTCTCTGTCTAGAACAGTAAGTGAAAAATCAACAAAAGAACATGGTGTTGAGTTCTTACTTACTATTATATAAAATGACCAAAAAAAAAAAAAAAAAAAAAGCTGTACCAGAGATTAGAAAGTCTTAGGAAAGGAAAGAAAAAAAGTGAAAGTTGTAAAGAAAATACTATGCTCTGAGAGTGTTAAGACATGTTTATTGGTATGATGGAAAAAATAATTTGTAAGCTTGAACTTTCAGTGATTTAGCTATTATGTTCCTCTTACTGGACAGAAATCTTTAGCTCTTCTGTCTAAATAATATTAAAATGTTAAGAATCCTATTAATTAGGCACTTATAATGCAAAGCATAGATAAATATTACGTGATTTTCAAAAATAAAAGGAAGAGTGTTAGCTACTACTACCTTACCTGTTAAATCTTGCTCACTTTGATATTAGCAGGCGGAAATTTGCTAGAATAATGGAAATGTCCTAAATATTTTATGAAGCATCCCAGAGATATCATTAATGAATTTCTTTCCTACTGCACACTTTTTGAGCCATATAGAATGGCTGAAACAGATTAGGGGGAAGAGGAGTGGGGGGAAAATACCTCTAATCTATACATTTTCAGATAATTGGCAATATTCTGTTACTCTTTATATGCTAATCCTGTTTTAATCAGCAGAAAAATCTCCAGAAGAGCTGCATCACTTTATTCTATAACTTCTGTAGAATTTTTCAATTGGCCTGCAAAGTTGCTTTTGTAAATTGATATTAAGGATTAGTGTAATGTGCAACATAAAGCAATGACAAAAAGGTGTTTTACAGCACTAGTTGTTTTGGTTTATCTTTTTTTAAAAGCTTAATTAGTACTAGCAATGGCATAATACAAATCATACTTACCTACTCATCTCCTGAAAACGTGATGATTTTGTCAGACTAATGGATGCAGTATAGCCTATTTTCTATACTTGCTCCAGATTAATAGTTTCTTCATGGCAAAACAAAAAAAAAAATTAAGGAATATTGTCTGATCCACTCAATATTTTTGACTTTCAAACCATTCTTAATATTCTTGTTATCTGAATCTTTCTGATATGCAAACAACACTTATGATTACACCATTGCTACTTAATAAAAGCATCAGGTGCCATTTTAGCCACTATGCACATGCTAAACTGAAAAACACCTATCAGAGAAGAGATGACTTTATAGGGACCATTAATCCAAGCTTGTACTGCTTGAAAGCCATGCATCTAGAAAGCCCTAGGGATCCTTTATTTAAAGAAAAAAATGTAAGAAATAGAGCATGATGGTGCATAATCTCCAGTGTGCATATACAGCAATATGCAAGGAAACAGTGGGTGGCCTATTGAATAGTGACAGAGGTACAGATGAATGAAAAGAAATGTCAGCAACCCAGTGCTGTGGTTTCAGCTGGGTGAGTTTAGGCTAATACTGCAATGGCTTGCTCAGCTGGCTTTCTGCAGTTTTAATGATGACTGATCCCTATAGTTAAGAAGCAAAATTCAGCTGAAATATAACACAAGACTGTGTGCAGAGCCTATACACTGCTTGTTCAGATTTCTGCTTCCCTTTGATCTCCATGCCCATTTACTGGTAGTATAACCAGCTGATTTTACAATTTTATTTAGACTTTAATAAACTTACTGTTAGATGACAAGTCCAGCAGACACAAGATGCGTCCTAGATCTGAGTATCTTTTTCACTTAGAAAAAGAGGACATTCAGGAGTATGTTGATAACTAGCTAAACAGAATCTAGCTTCTAAGCTTTACTGAGTACTTATTGTTGCAGTCTTTATTATAAACCACAGATCTAATGTTACAATTAAAAGCCTGTCAATAGACAACTACACTCTTTGCCTCCATGCTTAGAGTATTTCCAGCCATTGGAGGGAAAATCTACAGGACATAATTATGTCAATCATTTAAAGTGTTCTAATTCTGGCATCTTCTCCTTTGAGATATGTATTATAATGGAATTGTCAGTGTTTAAGGGTTCTGTATAAAAGTTTATTTCTCTCCAGATTTCAGCATTATATCCAGAAATTCTGAAGTGCCCTTAAACATTTGGGTATATTATGACAAACACTCAGATAAATCCCTTAGTTCTTATGTCTAAACATATCCCTTGGAGGCCTATGTAGTTATATAGATCTATATAACTGCACCTATAAAATAAACATGTTGTGAATTGACCTTTGTGGTATCACCTTTGACTAATTATAGTAAGAATATTGTTCCAAGCTACTGTGTTGTATAATTATGTTGTTAAGGGAGCAAAGAGGTAAGGCAATCCTACTTAGATGTTAGTGTTTCTCTTTTCCATCTTGCAGCATATCTTATGGACGCTAAAGACCTCGCTTGCTGACATGTTACTTACAGCTTGACACTCAGAAGACACTTCTTCTTCCACATTAAGTTGTACTAGAGGGCTAAACCTTTGGCACTTTCCTAGTAACTTTGAAGCTTGTGGGGTCCCCCCAGTTCAGTAGGGTCTGTAAAGATTGCTGTTCGTTCACATCTGAAACATTTGTTGGAAAGGTGGGAGGTAACATCCAGGGTTGAGTTGCTCCTGAACAGAGGACAAGCCAGGGGCTGAGGGTGATGGCCAGGTAGGTTCACTAGGTAGGTAGCAAACAATACAGTCCTTAGGCACTTTAGTAGAGCAAGTCCCATAGCAGTATCTGGGGCTACCCACAGTTCGGAGGCTATTGGAAACACTTGTAGCAACAAGACAGGTCTGAGGCCAAGCCAGGAGGTCAAATCAGCCAAGGTGAGGGGAAGCAGGAATTAGCAATGTGGAAAGTTAGGCACACATGTGCCTAGAATGCACCAAGTGAAAAAAAAAAGCCGTGGCATGAGATCAAATGCAGTTCCCAAAGCAAAGAAAAGAGGGGATGTGGTGGAGGCTCATGCAGCTCTTTTGCATACCTTTACTGCTGCTACAGCTGCCTGTGTGGGGCTGGGACTCATTTGAGGTGACCTTCAGCACAGATGCCTCAATCCCACGTGGGGAAGAGCAGAGGTGGTGTTGTCTGTCAGTGTGCTCAGGTGGCTCAGGTTCTTCTGAGTGCGCTGCTCTTTCCAAGCACTCTTCCTTGCCTGTGGTGTGTGATTCACTTGTGAATACTTGTCTAAATACATTTCTCTTTCTGTTACTCCTATGTAGTGTCTTTGAGACTGCATTTAAAATTTCAATTCTATATTTACTAAAATTATTATTTTTTTTTTTTAATATTCCACATGTTGGTCTGTTCTTTGATACTGTTATTGTCCAAAATTGGCTCTTTCTATGTGGAATTGGTATCAATATGTACACATGTTTCTGTAAAATACAATTGATTTTCAGGAAATAAAAAGGTTCTGTTTACTCAATGCTCCTAAATTTACACCTTTAAAAATCACCTAAAGGTAATAATGTATGGAAATCCTTTTCTATTGCATTTTGAACACTTGGAGATTATATTTAAAAGGTCTCTGCAGTGAGATCTTGCAACCATAAACAAGTTGATAAAATGTTTTTTCTATATTTTGAGTGCTAAAAGTATTATAAAATCATTGAAATCCACATTGCAGGGCTCTGTGGAAAGATACAGGAACTGCATCAAAACTTCCCTGCAGTGCTGTCATGGGAGTTCCATAAAAATGTTAATAACTTCACAAATATTTTCTCTAGATAACTTTTTAAGTGAAATATTCCAGCAATGTGTGATAGCAAATGATTATCCATATACTGCAGGAGTAATTTTTTCCTTTTTAGGCCTGATTCAGCAGGTAAATGTCTGTTTTCAGTCTTCAAGCCTCTTCAAGGAATTTCTCCTTGATAATGAAAACAGTATCACAGATTTACAGTATAGTTTCTTATTTAATGGCACAGAAGTCTTTTCTTTATTTTCTATGTGAGTTTCTAAAATATACTCTTCAGACATATTTCAGGGGAGGCTACAAAATATATTCAGGCTACTGCTTGCTCTTTCTTAGAAACAGCAAGTTTTATTCCACTCTCATCTAACAAGCCAATTTTGAAGTGATGATGTTATAGTTCAGCAAATGTAGCTTTTGAGATGTGAGCCAGGTTCATGACACATAAATTATACAACTTAAGATGGATGTGCCCATGTTACAATAGGGCTATGTCTATTTCCTGAGTTGTAGAACAGTCTCGTCTTCTGTCAGTGTAACAGCAACGTGATGGGATTTTTTTATGATTAGTGACTCTGTATCATATTTGCTCAGGATCTAGGTAAAAACCAAAAATCTTTCCAGCTGCAGCCCTGCTCCTGCATCCTCACCCTGAGATTTCAGACACCATATATCCTTTCAGGCTCTCCTAAATTTACTGGTAAAAAAAGCATCTACTTGGCTAAAGTCACTTTGCACTTGCTACTCTCTTTATTAGGTTGCACAGATGTAATTGAAGGTAGAATTTTACACCATTAATGGAATTTAGTTAACACTACTATTGAAGTGTGTGTATATACACACACACATAAATACATATATATATTTATGAGGTGAAAACCCCTCCCTAGTTTGTTATTCAGATGTTTATGTCAGTCCTGTTACTGTTGCATCTCTCTAATGTTACCAGGTGTAATGAGTAATAATGGGTTTTTTTCCCTTGAAAAAGTGTGATGCAAATCTAAAACCCCTTGAATAACAAGCCTTGGAAGAGGACGTCATTGTTACACAAATGCTTTACCAGTTAAACGGGAAGAAAGCCATGTAAATGAAACTGTTTAAGGTGTCTGGATTCCATGAACTACAATACTAGTAGTGCTTTACACAGCACTAGAAGAAGACAATTATACAATAATTTTGGAGTGTATAACTGTGTAGTTCATGACTAGCAAGATACATCTCTGCTGTTTAAAGCTTGTCCCCATAGATGTTCATGGAATTCAAATTATGACTGATTATGAATTTATAGCTAAGCATCTATTTTCCCTCTTCACTCCTGTGAAGATATTCCAGCTTTAGAAAAAGATAAACTAATTTTGAATTTGTTTATTATCTTTTCTGATATGTTGTATGTAGCAGTAACAGAGGTAATTAATGAGGTGTTTAATCAGACAAGAAACAGGAAGTATGTGTTTTAGGAGACTGAAGTGCCTACAGGCTGGATCTCAGGCTTAGATTTACAAAACTCAGTTCTGACACATCCTATTTCTAGTACTTCCACCTGTAAATGGCTTTGGTAGAAAGATTTAAACTCTTAGTTATTCTCCTCTGGAGCCTGTGGGACTTGCTACCACTCATTGGTGCCATAGGCTGAAGGTGCTCCCTTGGCGTGAGCAGACAGTCCCAGGGATGTGTTTACCACATTAGCCAAACACCAAATCTGGGGTAATCGAGGCCCCAAATACTTACAACATCATTGAAAAGATTATTCTGATACCCCTTCAACTTTTATCAGCTGCTCCTACATGAGGTTCCTCTAGTCTATGTGTGTGTTTCAATTTTGGATATTTGCCCTGTCCTTAAACATACTCTCAATGATCTCCTTGGTGCTAACAATTTCAGCCAATTTTTTTTTTTTTTTTTTTGTCTGTGATACTGGGCCTGCATGGTTTAAATTAAAAAAGCATTTCAAAAGCAAATAATTGGTAGATGCCAGAATCAATAAAATATTCAAAATTTGGTAGATTTTATAGGGTTGTCACCCTTTACGGTAATCTTTGGAAAACAACCTGTGGGGACTGCTGACCTATCTAAAGGAATCCTGGAAGAAACAAGGGTCTACTACAAATCAGAATGTTGTACAACACATACTAGGATGGAAAATACAAATTTTTTCTATCTTTTCACTGGAAAAAATCTACAGTCAGCAGCAGCACACAGAACAAACTTTTAATAAGATTATCCTTATTATTGATACAGAAATGGGCAATCTGGTATTGCTGTTTTCCCCTGCAGAAGATGAATAATTGGTTCAAAGTCTTCTGATATTATGGGCTCAGAATATTTAGCAAAAGAATTTGCTAGTGAGAAAACAGTGAAGGGCTGAGATTTATCATGTTTCATCCTGTAACAATGGTGGACATAGAAGATATAGGGCAAGTGGCCTATTTCAGAAGCTGCTGGAACCTCAGAAATCTGATGAAAGGACCAGAAATATCATTTGGGGTTAACATGGAGAAGTTAGATAATTAAAAACTTTTGGAAGTGATTACTTCTACAACAGAAACACCTGAACCTGGAAGAGTTTTACAAATGACTCAGACCTTGAACAGTTATGGAATACAGTAAAAGGCAAATTATGGGAGATGCTACAGTTAGTCATTACAGCATTTCACAGAGAATGCTGCAGCCTAATTACATTAGTTCCGGAACCTCATCAGCATATCTGATTTCTGTATTGATTTCTGGAAGCTAAATGTAATATTTGGTTCAGATGTACATCCAATACCTCAGATAAATGGAATGCTATTGGGCTTGAGTAATGGCCAATATGTAACTAAACTTGACTTAACAAGTGATATTTGCAGATGCTTTTAGCTTCCCAGATTCTAGAAGACTACTTCCTTTTGTATACTCCATGAGGAGTGCTAGTTTTAAAAGTCCACTTTATTTAAAGTAAGTTCCAGCAGCATTTTCAAGACTGATAGAGAAAATAATATATCTTAACCAGAGATGCACAGTTTGATGCAGTGATCTATATCACTCACTTATCTAGATATAGGTAGAACACCTGCAGAAGGTGTAAACGGCCCCAGAACCTTTTAGGATGCTCATGTTGCCCTGCTAACATGGCTAAATGACAAAATGGGTGCACTGAGATTAAATACAAAGGAAATATATTTTTAAAAAGGAAGGAATAAGACTCCAGACTGTGTTCTGGGTTTCACTGGAAATGAGTAAGTTTCCTTTATATCAGCCCCTATGACACTGTGTTTTGGATATGTGATTAAAACAGTTGTCTAACTCTTTGGTTTATTGCTAAACAATATTTGCACAACCTCAGAGCTTTCTCTGTTGCCCACTGTCACCCATAAGAATTAGGATGGAGGTTGGCAAGGAGCTTGAAGGATACACAAGCAGGCCACACCTAGACTGACCAAAGGAATGCATAAACCATGCCCAACAACAAAATCTGAGCAGATGGTATTTTGGGGGAGATAGACATTGCATGGAAGCTGGCTGGGCATCAGTGTCCTTGTGGGAGGCAGTGAGTGAATGCCTTTGTATCATCTTTTTTGTGTATTTTTTTTGCAGGAGGGAGAGCGAGCAAGTGGCTGTGCGGGTGAACAGTCACTGGCCAGGGTCAACCCTTCACAGACTGATGAGGAACAGGCTTCCTCAGGGTGTCCCATTCTCACCTGTAAGGAAAAGGATTTTTTTTTTTTTTTTTTTTCTGAATATTGACTAGTTACAGATGTTTTTTGCCTTGGTAGGTTTGTTCTAGAACAATGCATTCTGTACGATATAGTCACAGCAACTGTATGAGTGCAGTAGGTGAAAGAACATGAATCTTTCACAATACCTGCTTTTGTATGTGAAGACTTTTATTGGACCCTCAGAGCTAAAGGTGTTCAGATCCATTCCTTGATCTTCTTTCTCTTCCATGGAAGAACCATTGTATGGTAATAGGCATTGATTGTCTGCTCACATGGAGGGCACTTAAGACCTTAAATACCACCTGCATGAAGTCTGTTAAGTGACTGAAATTTACCCATTAAAATACTAGGAGGTTATCCATAAGAAAAATCCCTTACTGACTGTGTAACACCTACAGGTGAAACCTAGCAGAGAGACATTGATTAAATGTCTTGTTATCAAAACCACAAAACCGAAGCCCCCATAACATCCTGTGGCTGCAGATAAGTTCCTGGATGTGCAGATTACTTCTATACAGGAATCATGTTAGAAAATGCAAATCAGAGCCTGTTACAATGTGTGACACAGCACAACAGCATATGGATTCCACCAGGTCAGGACCAGATATAGTTTACATATGTGAATACACAGTAAAATGGTGTTGCCCTGGTTCGTGCCTGAGATGTTTTGGTTTTCTGAAATTCTTTTCCCAGGGAATTTTCTGTAAACAAGAGACATGTTTTTGTAACTGTACTATGTTTACATTCTTTCCCTAGGAGGGATGACTTCTTGATGTCCCTCTGGTGTTACCAATGTGTTTGAAGAGGTTTGTCTTTGTTTCACCAATCGAATTGGTCTGTGTAAAAAAGTATATAAGGGAGACACATCCCAAAAATAAAGGAGTAATTTTCAGTCTTCTGGAACTTGGAGTCTGTGTCGTTGTGGTGTACAACACGTCAAAATGGAAAATCAGTTCATGCATCCTTTCAAACAAAACAACAGTTGTATAACTGCCTTAGTGCAGGGCCAAGCCACAGCTAGCATTGCTTTCATAAACCCAGAATGAAGTTTCATTTGATTCTGGCATCTCTGAGATGCCATAGATTCTTGCAAGTGTCTCTGCCAGACTTTGCAATGGATGTTGAGTCTCCATCTAACCTTTGAACACAGTCAATTTTTTCAGGGTTGAATTTGCTCTACACTGCCCCTAAGTGTAAGTCTTTTTTGTTCTGTCTGTGGTTGCATTAACAATGGTTGCTGCTCTTTAAAATTACATGGATTTTTAAATTTTTTTTTTTCTTTTTTTTTAGAATAGTTCAGAACTACACAGATGACAAAATATGCATATTGAGTTCTGCTATGGGCAATGTCTTGGGACCACACATAAATTACACTAAATTAGAGTATATGATGGAAAGAATCTGTACATAGCAGAATGGAAAATAGGATAGAGGGAATCAGCTTTAAAAGTGGACCTCAGCTATTCTGTTACATTTTCTGCCTTAACTGAAGGCAGTTCCATTTAATATAGATTAGCAACACATGCTCATGGTAACCACAGAACAGGCCCTGCAATCCACTTCCTTGTCTGCTGTGCAGGAGCTTGTTTAAGGGACTAAAGCCCCATGTATGCAACCTAAAAAACACCTTTATTTTCTTAATTTCTGTGTATGAAATCTGACAGATCTAGTTACCTATCACTGCTTTTGCTACTGGACCAATGTTTAGACATTAAAGAAGGTAAGTTTGACTGGTTTACATGTGGCCATGAGAGGTTAAATGAGCTCCCAGCAGCTTGACACTATATAGCTCCTGAATGATGAAAGGCAGAGAAAAGGAATGGAGCTCTCCCTAATGGAGAGACAATAGAGAGACAATGAATGACCCAACTACCAGTCTATCTCAAACTCGTAGAAAGAAAACAGTTAATGGCTGCTATTACTCTGTCCACAAGTTACTTAGAGTAATAATATATGTCTGTCTTCCTACTTCCTTGAAAAATAATTGCAACTTCTGCATTAACTCTGATTTGAATGAGACAAAGTCATTATTGCAATGTTACCATTAAGGTTTCATAGAATTTTTCTGTCAGGATAAAAAAATTCTTTTGAGTTGAAAGATTCAGTGAGACACTCCCTTTTTTTTCCCTGACCAAACTTTTCCCACTCCTATTTTTAATGTGAATTCTATTCACTCCGTCATGATTATGAAATACACCCATTTGATTATTATCTATGTGTCCTTGAGCACACTGAATGGTTTTTTTGGTAAAAAATACACGTCTGTTCTAAGCCCAAAGTTAATAGAAATGAAGACATTTTGAAAAGTCTTTGGTCAGATGCTTAATGGTTGCGCATATGGTAGGCTTAATAGCCTACATTCAACATGACTGTGAGAAGTAAATAAACTCCAAGCAATTTCACATAATTTAATTCCTGAAAGAAACTTTGACCTTGATATTCCTTGTTATGTATATAAATAAAAATAAATTAAGATGTTTTGTGCTGAGCCAACTAGGGGCTCTAGAATAGCAATGAAGCTCTACATTGAATCAAGGTGTTCCATAAACCTTTAATTTCCTTGAAAAAACGGTAATTTATTTCATGGTAATCTCCTTTTTGCTGAACAAGTGGTTGCATTTTCTCAGTGGGGAAGTAAACCAGCTGGAGATTTAATGTAAGGAGTAACTCAGCACTGCAAAATACTGTGTATATAAAAAGATTTGCAGTTTAATTCAGAGGTCAAAAGACACATTGCTTCCTAATGATATTGGAGAAATAGCTTGGAAGGATGCCCCTTCCTTAATTCTGAGCAGTAGAGAACAGACAAATTAAAATGTCAGTATACTGAATTGAAAACTGTTTTATGATAAGACACTTGAGCCAGCAATCAACTTTCCAAATACCACACGTGATAATAGATTTACAGTTCCTGATGGGAAGACTAGTGCTAATTTCAGCATTCAACATATCAGTGATGTAGTGATAGAATTCAGTGCTCACTTTTATATCAAACTGGTATTTAAAAACTAAAAAAATCCTAAATTAGTGTAGATATGACACCCTGATTCAGACAGCAAAACCTATTTCAGTAGGAAAGAATTGGGTTTACTTGTTATAGGCACTGATATCTATAATGTTACTTAGTAAAATGCTGTAAATAACTTCATAACAGCTTAAATAACTGACAGAGAAATTTTCTTTTTGAGGCTGAAGGAAATAGATAACTATGAATTAAAAAATAACTTTTTCCATGGCATAAGATGATGATGAAACAAATAATGATATTTCACTAATCCTGCTGTGAGCCAATAAATTCTGAAGATATGTATGCTGAGCAGAATCCTTTGTTTAGCTCTGAGTTCAACAGGCTTTTTACTTAATAGGAGCTGATTTGGAATGCAAGTATATTTGGAGTATAAAATCCAAGAGTGATGGCTCAGTCAATATTTTCATTGCTTAAAAATATTAGCAGCTGATTCATAGCTTTGTCTTCTACTTCTCAGGATAAACTTGTTCTCTGAGGATGCCTGAATATGCAGATAGTGGGATAAAAATACTCTTGTTAGCTGACGAATTTTTGTATTTTCATGCTTTAAGTCCTATATTGTACTAAACTCAAGCAATTGAAGCTCCCATGCTTTTTAACCACTACAACCACTCATCCTGAGAATGGTTTTATCAATTCAAATGCAAATAATGAAAGAACACAGTGCATTTTTCTTCTGAAAATTTGGTCGCTGCTTTAGAATTTCTTTGTCTCAGTTCTCTCAGCAGATTATAGGCATCTAAGTGCCCAAAATATTGTTTCTTTCTGGTATCTAGTTTCTAGTCTTACTGGTATCTATCTTCAAACTCTATTTACTTTAAAGACTTAAGGTTTTTCCGGTCACCCTGGATTATTTTGGGCTCATGGACTTCAGCATTAATGCTTCCACACCTCTGCACAAAAAAAAAAAAGTTACACTATGAAGGCCAGTTTTTAGGAACTCCCACTTCATCACATTTCATTCAATATACTTTCAAGTGTTTTCCCTAGCTAGCATAATGTTTTAAAGGGAAAAGCCTCCATTTCAGTCTCACAGCTTGCAGTACTAATGAGTGTTCATGCAGCCATGTCAATACACAGAGGTAATCTGATGCCTTCTTCTGTATTGGGATTCAGAGGGCAAATATGTGCATGGCAAGAGAAGCAGCTGTAGAAACAGCTACAACATAAGGTGAAAAATATGAAAGTAAGAAATGGAAAAACATTTAATCTCTGGTACTCCAACCATAGCCTGCCACTTCTTCTTTCCTTAGGATAAGGGACAGCTTTCTAGTAGATTCACCATCTTATTATCAAAATACCATTCATTCCTTCTCAATTGTCTTCAGCTGTCTAGGATAAAAGTGTGTCGATCACAAGCATCATGTTCTTACAGTATTTAGGCTTAACTAATATCAGGAGGAATGTTTGGCATTTGTTTAAAGGAAAAATCTCTTCTACAACCTGGGGTTCTTGTAGGAATATTCTAGTCTCTGAACTGCCATGTATCATTTCTGTTATTTTTCTTCTTATTTTTGTAGATGGTATTAGATATATTTTTCAAAAGGGTAGAATTTCCAAAGGATAGAATCATAAATCAGTTGTTTATTAACATTTAACAGAAGTGTTCCTTTCCAAGACAGGGATATTGGGGCATGATGAGCTTGGAAGAGGGTTTGGCTGTTTGCTGTCTGTTCATATTATAGGTGGATATATCAAGAACCAACCTAATATTATACAAACCAAGACCAGAAATAAGACACGTATTTTAAGAGTAAGAATAAATATTCTCTGAAAAACTTTTTCTATAGAGGATGTGTATCCTGAACTCCATGCAGAACTTAAGATAATTTGCTATTTTTCTAAACTGTGCTAATTGATCCAGACAATGGATTTGAGATAACAAGTCCCCAGTATACTCCGGTATTCCCTAACGAGAATGAATGTTCTTAGTGACCCCCTCCAGCCATAAAATCTAAGGGTGAATGTAGAAAATTACATTTCTTGAGAAAGTACATTCATTTGTCCTATTTGATATGGAACTGATTTTCATAAAAGCATGATGCTCCTTACCTGAGACTTTCAGTTCAGTACTTTTTATGAACTTTGGAAGAGCATGAGCAAAACAGAAAGGGTTGGAGGGTCACCTGTCTTCTGTTGTGACTATATGCTTCCAGGCTCTTTGCTATCACATGACACCAGCTGGGAGGCAGCTCCTATTTTTCCTTTCCTACCACATGTGAATATTTCTGTTGGGAAATTAGTCAATTTACTGGCAGAGTAAAAGAGAATAGCATGCTCCTAGTACTAGTAAAGGGAACATAAATAATTTCTGCTGATGACAATGTTTGAATCCACTCTACCACAATCATGAATTAACAAAATTCTTTAGGTACTACTATCTGGAAACTGCTGGCAATTGCTGACTTTAACAGCAATCCCAGCACCTGCAATTAGGTCAGCTATTTGCAGTGTGCCCCCAGGGAACTTGGCCAGTCAGGTGTTCCAGTGCCTATCTATCACTGTTACCTACTCTAAAAAAACCCCATAAGTATATCTGTGCCATATGCTGCTGTATTATTTTTTCTCTACCTCTGTCATCTATTCTGCTTTTTATCAGGGTACTTTTCTGCCTGGCTAGATGCTAATGTAGCCTTTGGCCTCAGCTGATCACTATTTGTGTGGAACAACCATGATGTCAAAGGAAGAAAGCATCTTAGTCATGTTTATACATGGTAAACTGCAGACATGTTCCAGTGATAGAGGTGTGAATGTCACTCCAAATCTGCACAGTACCCACTAGATTTCTTAAATAAATATATTCAAATAAATACATTTTTTAAAATATGCTCTTCCTGTGAGGAAATATTAATCTGTGGTAAACACAATTTTCTATTAATTAGTATTTTTTTTAGTTGGATGTCTATTTTCTATGGAAATATAATGTAGCGGGTTTTTTTTTTTAGGGAAAATTGTGGCTCAGCTGACTACCAGGCCAGCTAAGAGGTGACTACCATCCTCTGACATATAAATGAAGTGACACGGTCTTCTAAGATTGAGTTTCAAATCTATGATTACCAAGACAGACATCATTTTAGGACCTCCTTATTCTCCACTTCCAAAGGTTTGGGTTTTGGTCTTTATCAGACCCCTAATCTCTTGTTATGAACCAACCCGTTAGATGCACACCTTGGTTTTAAAATGTTTGTCGTGGGATGATTTTTCGCTTAAAAAATATAAAACTTTTAAAGGACAAATTGAAGCATTTCTCTAGTATTAATCATTTTATGCTTTGCTTCATAATATTTTATCTGCATTTTTTGTTACTTTTTAACATTTTCTCCTCATTTTTCTGTCTTAATGTAAAATAATCTTATTTATCAGTTTACTTTCTTCAGATTTTTGTTTTGTATGATGAGTTATACACTTTTCAATAATGTCATGGTGGAGTTGAGATGTAAAGTTAGGAGTCAGAGATTAATTCTATTAAAATTCAGGAATCTTCAAATCTGGTGTTTTATTTCAGTGTCTTCTCTATTTTGAGCTGAATAGTTTTTTACTTTTATTTTCAGAGATGCTCTTATTGAGGTATCCCTGAAAAGCAAGAATTGTGATTTGGCTCTCATTATTAGACCATGGTAGATTTGACAGAACACTGAAAGGAACAAATACAAATAATCAAACAACAAATGTAAAATGGTCTTGTGAGCCTTCAAGAGATACATTCACATTCTCTTTAATTTTCTCAAGTTGTGTCTTCCTTTTGGGAAAGCATTTGGAAAGATTCAGCTGGAAGTATTAAAAATGCTAGGAGCATTAAAATTGTGGATGGACAATGGTTAAACAAGTTGCCGCCTTTACTCATCACCTTCTAACTACAATAAGAAGTGCTTTGAGCAAGAGAGATGCACCATTAAGCGAGCTAAAAGATGTGAAAAGAAATATCTATTAAATTGCTGAGTAGGTTTTCTACAGACTGGAACTGAAGGCCATTTTACTTGCTCACAGACTAACACACAATCAATATTAATTATTAAAAAAAAAAGAGTTAATAACATTCTTGTCATAAGATCAGTACAGAGTAATGAACTGAAGCAACATAAAAGCATTTTTCTGTATAGTGAACTCATACATGACATCAGAATTTTAAACAATAGATTAAAAAAATCTCCATGATCAGAAAACTAGGGTTCACTTTGTTTTGTCTCTCTGCAAAGTTAGGTATAGCATACTGTGTAGTTATAGCAGAGAAAAAATAACAATGGCACTCTGATGTTTTTTCAATAAGACTATGTTCAGAAAGGAGAAGTCCAGTTCAGTTTTCCGTGCTAATTCCACTAAATTAAAGTACCAAGAATCTCAGTGTTTTACTACATGGCATTATCAGTTGTTTAATCAACATGATCTGCCAGAACATGCTGTCATAAAAGGCATTCTAAAATAAAATGAAACATCCTTCACTATGTATTGTTAAGCTCTATAATCTGATCATTTTCATCAGTTGTTACACACTGCTTAGCAATGATAATCCACTTTGTTAGGTAACAGCCTGGATTTGGTGGGAGGTAGAAAAAAGGAAGACTTTCATTTCTCAAATTATTTTACTTCATTTAATATTAAACGGGTGCTGAGTAACCAGTTAAAAAATGTAAGACAATTGAAAATTTATCACTTTCGAGGTTGACTCATCCCATTGAGAGGAGTTTCCTTTTTATAGGGTTTTAGGAGAATGTTTTTGTCACACACAAATGTTGAGAATGTGGTGGAGATATATCAGTGTTTATATTGATCTGGACTACAAAATTGTGGAATAAATTGAGTTGCTTTTGTGTACAGACTATGCTCACTCAGCACAACTATGATCTGTCTGGGTAGCATGCAGTGGTGATTCAAGAGGTCTGGGCTGTTCACACATCCTACAAAAAATACTCAATGCAGCTGCCAGAAATACCACCTTGGACTTAGAGTGCTTTATCTCAGACTCTAAATTGTTCAGAACATTCAGCCACACCATTCTAAATCAGATTTTTATGTCAGTACTTTTATAGATTACTTTCATATTGCTCTCGCAGCAAAACTGACACAGTGCTGCAGATCTGAAATCTTTAGGTGGGATGGAACATGTGAATTACTGACTATGAATGCTAATAAATGACTTATAATCCGACCAAACAAGAATACTCATGAAATAAGAATCTACAAAATTACAGTGTAATGATACAAATTTTACTTTTACAGAAGTCATTGTTTAAAAGCCAGCACATGTAATAAAATGTTAGAGATGATACTGTGTTTATCTACCACTCCAGAAAACAACTGCTTGCTTGGTTTATAGAATCTCTTGGAAGCATTTAAATAATCAAAGGTAAGAATTATATTGAAATATTTTCAAAGATGGCACCATCTCCTCACCATTAGTGATTTTTATTAGTTTGCTTCCTTAAAGTGTTAATTCTTATTTTATTTTTCAGATGCATATAACTGGGGTTTTTTTGTTTGTTTGTTTGTTTTTTAATTTAATGAAAATAACAAAAAATTGTGATTAGTATTACTTAGGAGAAAATATTTTGTATGCTGTTTTCACTTTTCTTTCAGGATAGCTTTTTTATTCTTCCATAGTGTGTAAGAGAAATTTCCGAGAAGACTGTAGTTTTAGTTCTTGCACAATCTGTCTTGACTGGTGAAATTGTGGATTCTTGTACCTATCTATTTTATCAGACTAAGGGATGTTGACCCCTCAAGCCTTAAATATAATAGTGCGGGATTGTGGATTCATAAGACAGTGTCCATCTCATATCCTTACTTTGACAGAGCCTCATTCACGCATTTCTCTCAGTCCAGAGACTAATTCAGCACAGGAATTTTATTCTGTACATATTACAGAGGCATATATATAGCTCCTTTAGGATCTTACCCTGCAAGATATTCCCCTTCATTAAAATCTTTGGAGAACATTGCTGCTTGGTATGTGTAAAGTTCAGACTCAGCTGCCCAAGTCTGTATTTATAATAGAGTTGGTCAGAAATTTGAATACTTCCATAGAAGCATCATGGTCTTGGAAAACTACAACTTTTGACAGCAAAATAGGCAGTAGTTTTCTATAGCTCTAATGTGTATCTTCCATCCAAAACAGTATCATTATTCTTTTCAGAAAGAATGTACATTTAACAGGGACACCAGTTAAAGGTGTATTATTCCTTTTTTACACAAAAAATGTTCACTTTGTTATGCCTGCAATTTCTCTTACCTATTTATTGTTGTGATGTTGATAATATTGATTAAGACAATGTTCTTAGAGTCTCTCTCCACAAATTTTGCCTCATGGCACAAAAGAGGAAAAAAAAAAGGTCTGTTTTCTGTTATACATACTCTTGACATTTTGTTTCTAGAGGAAGATATCCTACCAGTAGGTTTCTCACTACAGAAACGAAACTTTTTTGTCCAAATATGCGCTGGAAAACAAAGTCTATTAATGCAGTCTGGGTATTCTGAGGTGTGGTGACTGCTATAGTTCTTCACTGAACAAGATGGAAAGTATACAAATTTATGAGATGACTAATACGTATCAAGCTAACACACCATGAAGAATGTGTAAAGACTATAAACAGTTAAATAATTCTATTAGATATTACTAAACATCACAGTTATTCTACAAGTACCTGCTGAAGCTCCATCTGGAACAACATATATAAAGGTGGTGACCTATGTTTAGGAAAGATTCATTTGTACCAGAACAGCTGCTGAAAACTATTGAAATGCTGAAGGGAGAACTAAGCTTGTTTAGTCTAACAAAATTTAGAGCTTGGAAAGGCATTGCATGGTTCTCAGCAAGTACATACAAAATATAAATACAGGGAGAAAAAAAATCACAAAATAAAATCATAATAAAATTGGAAAGAACATTTTAACAAGAGAAGAGGAACTTTGGAAAAGAATTCTAACCATTTGACTGATAAAATTACAAAATTCTCTATGCAGGAGCCCTCAACCTATTCATAAATAAACTCAGAACTCTAGTAGCTGCCATTCAGGTATGCTGGCTAGACTATTGCACAGTTTTCAATTTTACCTCACAAACAGAACGTCACTCAAATTTGGGTAGTATAAAATCAAAATCCTGTGCTTCAGATGTAACATCTTTTGTTTCTTTGTGTGTGTCAGAAAGGGAACCATTAAATAGAACCAGAATACTGTTAGTTCTTGATGTGGACTTTGCCAATTGATTTTAGTGTAGGGATGTAAGAGCATTTTCTATATAATATTTTGGGACTTCCTCACCAACATAATCCTCTTACTAGACCTTCTATGAAATGTACAACAAAAACAAAGACAGGTTACTGTTTCTCTCTTCCTGGGGATCATGGGAGAGAGGATGTGGAAGGGATTGGAACTAGGACTGGCCACTCAGTCCCTAGTGCAAGACATGCCATTTGGTAAAAATTGCCCTTTTCCCTGGGCTGCTGCAGTTTGGACCAGAGCAGGGAGCAAGGTGTAAGAGATTCTGACAATTCCACTTTCTGGCTATACCAAATGTATTGAGCTGAGGAGACATAACTATTGTGCTCCTACTTATCCCAGTCAATATATTTGACTAAGGGCTGAATCAAAACTGAAACATACTTCAGTAGTTGACTCTTTCCTAAAGTAGCAAAGCTGTAATAATTATAAATATCACTGATGGAAAAATTTATTCACTGACCCCTAAGCTGTAGAGTTCATAGAGCATTCATTCCAATAATCTTGTCATTCTGCCCTTATAAATACTATTCATTATACCTCCCTGGGTTTCATACAAGGACTGTCTGAAAAACACATGAACAATATAATTTAATTACAGAAACATAAAAGATATTAGGGATGATAAATGTGTTTTATGACCCTTAAAATGAAGCTAGACAATATTCATATCATTTCTTCTTGGTGAATGTCTTGAGTTTCAGAAGAAACCCCAAACTATTTTGATGGAAATTGATTCTTGTTTCACATTTGTGGGGATTTGCATTGATGGTGCTGTGAATGATATATCAGTTTTACAGTCACCACTCACGGAGCTACAACCAACTTTCTCCAGGTCCTGTCACACAAAATTATATTAGAACAGACAGAAATTATTAATTTATTGACATATTAAAATTCAGCATAACTCCAAAATATATTGAAATTAGTAGGTATGTTTGAAACCAAAAGAAATTAAAACTATAAAATGCTACCTGCAGGTGATACTCTAATAACTATGTACCATATTGTATATAGCAATATTGAATTCTTACTTACAGTAATTTACAATTTCACCCTCAATAGAAATCTTTACAAAATAATCTCTGCCAAACATTAGAATTCCAAAAATCACAAGAGTGGCTGACTAGGACTGTAAAATAAAGGTCATATTGATGCATTCTTATATTCCAGAAGTTTATATCTTTTTTGTCTTCCTTTTTATTTTTTTCCTCCTAAAGAATGCACTGCATTCATTTGTTAACAAAATTGGAACTGCAATAGAGAGGACTAAATAGCATGGGCTGGCTCTATTATAACTGGCTTAGAAATAGTCTAGATTTATATCAGAAAATACAATTTGGTGCAGAAATATTTCCATTTTTAGATGGTAGTGCTAATGTTAACATATCAATGATAAGTAATGTAACAACATTATTTATATTAAAATTATTTCTAATATATTTTGACTACTTCTCTTTACTAGGATTATTTCCATTTCAGAGATACTGGCAACCAGAGTTTTAAAATGCATTTTGTATGTTACTTTTTTTTCCCCACAGCAAGACCACTTCTTTTAGACAACTTGATTACCTTAGTTCAGGTATGATATGTCACAGTATATGCAAGGGTAAATAGGAATCTCTCATCATAGCCTACAAGCTTAATTTAGTACTTGGAATGTTGTGTTTCTGACCTGCTGAAATTTAAAAACTACATCTTGGTAATAACATCTTTTTGCAGATCTTAACACTGCAAGTATGCGATAATTTTTAGCTGTGAATGTTAAAGATAGCAGGTATGTTCCAAGTAACAAACAATACTAGATTTTCTTTCTTTTTTTCCAATTCCTTTTTCAGGCCCAAGGCAAAGCTCCAGCACTGAAAGAAGATTAAATAAACTCTACTATTACTTCTTAGCTTTTTTGTCTGGTTGGATGACAAAAAAACAGGAGAGAAATGTCATGGTGAGAACTCTTAGCATGCTCAGGGATTATATAATCTGTAATTAATTCCTTTTTCCTTTTTTAACTGGAAGTCACCTTGAGGCCATCAGTCATCAAATGAACATAACAATTTTTTTCTGCTTGGAAAAGGAGGTATCTGAAAGACTTGCATAACACAGCAAATAACTGCTGGCATCCAACTGTAATTTTGGTTGTTGCTATTTCATTTTCTAAATAAAAGTTGCTCTTCTCTTTTGCATATATTGTGCCTGAGTCAATCCAGACTTTCTTTCGCTTTACTGTGCAAGTCTATATTTACAGCAGACAAGAACCCATGTGTTGATCACTCACTTTTATTATCTCATTTTTGTTATGGTGTAAGTATATTACCTTTTCTCTCAGTGGATAAGCACTTCACTCATGAGCTTTCTGAAGCTGTGCTGCAACAGCTTAATTCTGTTTATAACCTAGTTTTATGCTTTAAAATCTACTTGTAAATTGATTTTCACACTGTCAGCTGAAGATCTTTCCCTGATGCCTTCTTTTCCGAAGTCATGGCAAGCATACTTTTGTTTCATAATCGTCACTGCTTGTGATAACAGTTACCATCTTCTATAGAAAGGAAAATTTCACTTACCTTGCTCGTGGGACCTGGATAAACATCAGTCCTACTTAGCTGTTAATTTAAAGAGCAAAACATTTTATCACCTCTTCAAAATGAAGAGGCATTCAGTTGGAATAATTATCAAAATATCCTAAGGTTTGGAATACCACTTCACATGAATAGACATTTGAATATTTGATTACATGCTAAATATACTAATCACTAAGAATGGTGCGAAAAATATGATTTTCACTCTACAATTAATCCTGTGTAAATGTACACACTAAGGCAACTAATTACCCATAGAAAAAATATTCTTATTTCTAGAGTTACAGAGAAGGGTATGATTTTTCTATGTAAAATCTAACTTCATAATACCTAATACATGTTGTAACTATCAAAACACTATGTATGTAGCATTAACTCTAAGTGAGCTTTGATTCATTTATATCCACTGAGGTTTATTCAGCGTTCCAAGCAAGGTTAAAGATTCCTCTACAGTGTCAGGACTGAGTAGTTGGGTCTCTCTTCCTTGCCTCCACCCTGGAACTTGGATCTCCTTCCTTTTGCTGTATAAAAGTTAAAATGATAAACAATTTCACCTATGCAAAAAGGTATTTGCATCTTCCTTTCTCAATACAATCTTCTTCTTGTTGATGTCTGTGAAAATGTTGTGCCAAAGAGCAAAAGGGGCTCTTCCATCAGCTGTCAGTTCTGTATTATAACTACAGGTTTGAATGTGTCCAAAGGTAGACAGACTTGGTCAGACACTGCTCTTGTTTACACTGCAAATGTAAATGCAAGTCTGGAACCACAGCAGTGAAACAAATTGGATTATGTTGATCTCGTTTTTCTACTGCATCCAGGATAATGATGAAGTTAGTCCCTTCCCTAGATTCTTTGAAAACACTTGAAAGCCCATTCATGGTCAGCTTGAACAAATATTTCCTGGCACTTGATAAACAAGGTTTACATGTTTTTGGAAGAAATAGGCCCAAATTACCATAGTACCTCTTTGAGGGTAATAAAGAGGAAGAAGGAGGATATCACTTTGGGCCACAACTAAGAAGCTTGAAGGAAATCTTTATAACCAAAGTTAAAAAAACAACCCTTTTAATCCCAAATGGAGTAGAATAGTGAAGAAATTCATATGAAAATGCAAGAAATAAATTCATTAAGAACAGCATCAGCTCAAAATGGAAGTTAGTAAGACAAGAGGCTATCGTTCCATCTCACAGAATATTAAGACAGAAATAAATACATATCATAATCAGGATAGATTTAGACATCTATTTAGATGTGTGATCATAGTGGTTGGCCCAGTTTCCTTATTTTGAAGATGTCAAAATTTGCTTCCTGTGAGTTGGAATACTGTGAATTTGTTCAGTTTTTCTTTTCCCACTGCCATTAGCTGTTCTTTAGATTCATGAATATTTTTGGTGTTGGCACATTATTTTCTTCTCATCTTAACAACATTTTGCTGTTGTTGATACAAAAGGTACATGCTTTTAATATGTATGAATGTATGGTACCTAGCACTATGGTCACTTAACTGGGACACTTGGGGACTAGTAGTATAAAAATAGAGGAGGAAATAGACTTATCCACAGTCAAAGCAATCCCTGAAGTGTAGATCCATCAAACTGCAGAATTTTAACTAAAATGTCCCTCTTAGCTATAAGTCACATGTCAGTTTTCAAAATGGACAAGTCATTTGTAGGCAGGAGTTTTGGTTTTATTGATTTTTTTGAAGTATGGAATTAAACACAGAACTCAGGTTCAGGGCAGATTATTTTCCTGGGGTACAGTAACTATATAGGCACATAACATAAAATTTTGGTTTTAGTCTGGATTTACTTATTGCAGTTATTCCAAAGCATATAAAAAACCCTACTCTTATTTTCAATAAATAGTTCCAGTCAGTTCCTAATGTTAGTACAGCTCATTAATATCAGCTGTCTCCTGCACTCTCTTCCACTTTCAAAATTAATTAAGCTAGGGGCACATTAACTGGAAGGAAGAGGCCATAGCTTTTTTTGCAGAAAACAATAAGAGCATAAATCAAGAGGAGCAATCCTAATGTTTTGGAATTAACCTTATGAAGGGGAACTTTGCCAAGTGACAACAGCATCTGTTCAAATGGAAAAAACAAACATAAGAAGTGAAAGGAACACATCCACTTCTCTCTCAAATATTGTGGAAATATTGCTCATTGCCTGCAATCACCTGCCACATCAAGAACCCTCTTTGGTGCCCATTATCCCATTCATTGTACCATTAACAGTCAGTTTCCTTTTGCCTTGTAATTTTTCACCCACCAACAAATTTTGAATCTTTATTGGAATATAAAGATATGTAATATTATTATGATAAATGATATGGTATTTCTCATTTTTGTCTGCTAAGATGTTTTAAAGTAAAGTTAGTCTTCTGGACTATATAATATTTTATAAATATAAGTATATTTATACATTAACACTACCTCTGAATCAGCGTAAAACAGCTACAGAAGTCTGATACATTAGATAGTTACAGAAGCTTGGAAAAGGACTGTTTTTTCTGCAGCTGTTGAAACAGTTGGCAGCATGTATCAGAAAGAAATGTTTGTGAAAACTGATATTTCACTGGATTTTTATTCACATAATTTTATTCACTGATTAAATGATGACACACCTTCCCTGCAGGTGAGCCACCAGCAGATTCACAGCTGCAGGCAACTCTGCAGGCTGGGAGCAGGAAACACCAGTGTGGTGCCTCAGTGTTGTGCTGAGGATGGGCACACAACTGGAGAAGGCTTTCCCTTGCATGCCATAGGCTGCTTCAGGACTCCAGCTCTTTGCTCATCCTGCACAGCTACCAGGCTATGAACCCCAGCCCTGCTGAGGCAGCATCTCCCAGGAGATAAGGAATGGGGGAGCCCTGCAGTCTCAGCACAACCTGAAGGGTATTGGGACCTGAGTTTTCACCAGCCTTTCCTCCTGAAGCCAAGGACCAGGATTCCATTACCCATCTCCAAGGGTCCCTGTTGACTTTCCAGATTTATTTCCACATGCAACCTAGATCTAGTCTCCTCCATTATCCCTCAGGAGGAACAAGATTTCTGATTTGTAATTAAAACACTTTGGATGATGTGTCAGACAGATGCTTACCAGCCCCTGGGGACTGACTTTGATCACAGGTTTTGAATATACTGCTGATTGATATTTAAAGTAATAATTCAAGAGACCCTTTTCCCCAGAAGCTTACATGCCTTTGTAGATCTGTGAGAACTGATTATGTTCCATCTGTATCCTTGTGATTTGTCTTTTGTGATTTAGTTTAAGCCAGGAGTTAGACAACCTTTCTCCTCTTTCCCATGACACAGCCCTCTCTTTCTCTTCTTGGTGCCATATCACCTGCCTCACGTAAAAGCACCTGGATTTCTGCTCAGGACGAAGCTCCTACTCTATTCCTCCATTTCTGAAAACACTGGTGCTATCCATAGAATACACTGGAAAAAAATACCAAGCAGATGTGACAATTTGGACTCTTCATTAGCAGAAAGTATTTGGGGAAGTTATTGTTCTGGTTACCAAGCTAAAAGACTTCTTTCAGGATCCCTTCTTTGCTGGCTGTCACTGACAGCATCCACTCCAGTGTGTGACGTTCAACAGAGTATTCTGCAGTAATAGTGCTCAGACAAAGGCCTGAGTGACACTTCGGTACAAATTTGAGTTAATGTAAGAGGCTTAAACTTTCCTTCCCTTAAAGGGTTTTTTGCTGGAAAACTGGCAAAAGTTGACTGAAACAACTAACAGAGTTTTTGCCAAACACAGCATGTTCTGTTGATTTCTCAATGGCATCAAACATTCGGGATAAACAGGGCTGATTGCTGATGCACCTGTATTATTTAGACCTTTTAATGTTGCTTAGACAGCTTCCACCCAGACAGAGTCATCCCAAAGCACTTATCACTGCACTCTTATAGCAGCCTTTCAGCCCACCATGTTCCTTCTCTTTAAAAAAAGTAAAGGAGTTGGGATTGTGCATGGTTCCTTGTGTGTTCTTTAATATAGCCTTGAGACTAATAAAACTGGGATGCAGCAGATAATAAGCACTTTTTTGTTCCCTTACAATGACACATTATCTTGCCACTGCTTTTAACGGATCTAACGTGCAGCCTACCACCTCCAAAAAGCTACCAGGACTTTTAAGAGCAGAATCCTGCTTTTGGTTGAGTAAAAACAGTGTTAAAAACGTCTTTTAAAAGAGAACAATTTGCGAGTAGTTAAGAGAGACAGAATGAAAGGCATCCCAAACATGCACCCTAAAGGGCAGCCTCTTCTAGCTTTTCTCTCAGCCTGGAGGCCCTTCAGGGACTTCCCTGTGGCCGTCCAATCCACATGCAGCTCCACACCATGTTATCTGCTTCCAGGAGCATCACTTTTTGCCCCCATCATGTCCCGGAGTTGCCTTTGTGTCACCCTTTACTTGTCTCATCATTTCTCGGTGTTTACAATGCCCACTCTCCCCTGTGAGACACATCCTGCCCTGGGTAAGCTTCCCTTCCCAGAAAATTCAGCCAGCACCTGCATTGTGCCAGGACAGGGAAAAGGACAAATGACTAAGAAATTCCCTTTTAATTCAGGGATTTACCCCTAATCCAAGCATTTCTTACTTAAAGGTATCAGGCACAGCGAACAGGAAAAGCAAATGCCATGTATCATGGTCCTAAAAATGAGAAAATTAATCTGAGTTTATACATATAGATGTTTATGTAAATATATATGCATATGTATTTTTTTTGCATGTATGCAAAATGAGATATATTAATATATAGAATGTCAAAAGCAAAAGAAAATAACTAGACAGAATAATTTTTTTTTGTGATAGGAAACAATAACTTTATTTCTATGTTGAAAATATTTGGGGAAAAAAATTACAAAGAGCCTGATTAAAGACCATTCACAGAACTGAAGGATGCATATGGTGATGCTGACAACAGCCACTCTCTCATTTATTCCAGACCCTGTGTTCTGTATATCCCTCTGTGCCTACGCCCCATGGTGCCTGACCTAAGTTCAGTTACCCTCTGACTTACCAGATTTTCTGTACCTCCACAGCATGCTAAATAGTTTATAATATAAATCTCTGGGATAAACTAGTTTCAGTTTCACCTGGTGATGCTTTTCTACTTAAATATTCAATTGTTGAGGGAAACAACAGTACATCAACTTAATAGTGGGGCATATTTAATTGAAAGTCTTGTTCTGAATAAGAGTTTCATGTTTCAAATCCAAACATATCTCTAAAAGATATTTAAAAGGCAGAATTTTTCAGTTTCTGCAGTTAATACAGGCCACTGGTTTCAGAAGACAAAGTCTGTCATACTTGGGGGAACGAATGAAATACTGTTAAAGCCATCAGCTTCTAGAGTCAGTTTTCTTGATGCATATCCAATACTTACAGGGTCACTGTCAAGGGGAGACACTGAGTGTAACCACCCCAATATACATCATAGTGTTGTAAGAAGGAGTCCTTGTTACAATATGGGATTAATACCTTTCAAGCAGGAGGAAATTGATTTTGTGCCTCCATCAACTAAGATGAATGCCCTAACCAGGCAGGAAGAGAAAGAAATAGGATCTGTACCACTTTCTTCCAAGCTTTATTAATCTACTCTTTCCTACCATTTTTTNTTTTTTAGTAGAAGAACCTATCAAATGATTTTAAGTGAACTGGACTATTTTTAAATAATTATTTTATCAAGAAGGAAAACTTTTCCTGTGTTACACCAAAGCTCCTACACTGAATATAGGCAGTTAACTTATTTCTCCCTGAAAAGTTTTTCCACCTGTTCTGAAATTTTATGGAATAGGATCATTGGAACACAGTAAATCACACAGGACTCACAAAGTTAACACAGTCTGCCAGTAAGACAGATAATCTCAACCATAAAATAATAATGCTACTTCATTAAGAAATAATCCATTCATTTAAAGATTAGGCATTAATGCACTAAATGGTTTTGCATAGAATTCATATTACAATGAAACCTTTGAATTCTGTGCTCTCTAATATTAAGTAATAATGAAATGAGAACAAGGTGCCATTTTAAAACTTCCAGTTTGAAGTTATGCTTTAGTTGGAATGAGTCATCCTCAAACTTTTCAAAAACTTAATTTAATTACTTAAGTCATGAAAAAGATGGCTTAAGTTTCAAGTGACATCTATCACAATTACACATATGCACTGACTCCCACGCACCACTAAAATCAGCACGTTGTGAATGATAACTCCTCATTGAGACATACCAGTAGGAGACATTTGAGTACGAATATTTATGAACAGGCAAAGCTTCATTTAAATGAATGAAACACAATATTTAGAGCAGCAAAACTTCTGACCTTCATATTTCAACTTCTTCCATTTTTTTTGTGTTCTAATGAAAATGAGTGTTTTAAAATACATCTTGTTTTGTAAATAGATGCTGTCTTGTTTGTATACAGATTCTTATAAAATATGTTTTTCCCACTACAAAAAAGCCGAACCAGTTTCAGTCAACCAGTCAACCAAAAATTTTTAGCTTAACCTAAGAAATAAGATCTTTGAGCCCAAACAGAAGATCGGAACATTATAATATTGGACAGGGAGCTTTAAGGCTGCAATTCAGTTGATGCTAACAATAGCTTTTATTGTGGAAAAAACAGTAATAATAGTAAATTTCATTTATGAAGTGCTGTTCTCAGAGTTCCAGGAAGTTTTGCATCCCAAGCAAGTAAAAGCAACACAAGAAATAGATCTTTTAAATTCTGCTTTAAAAAGCCAAACCCACAACAGCTTTCCAAATATAAATAGGAATTTAATTTCATTGTAAAACATACAGAAAAAGCCCAGACTCTCAGCGTCTTCAAAGTATTTTTAGGACAAAGTCATGAATCGGGATATTCTGACATAAAAATTATACCAATGGGAAAAAGAATGAAAGAAAAATTGAAGATCAGTATTGCCAGAGTCCTTATAAAAATAGAAAAACAAATGCAAAACTTTAAAATTGAAAACATAATCAAAAGAAGGAAAACACTACTGTATTTTTTTGGTTTTTCATGCATTTTTCTTATATCTATAATTCTGAAGAAAAATCTTTATCTTGGCAAAGCAATAGACCAGACTACATATATATATATATATATATATATATATATAGTAAATGTAATATAGATATTTATGTGTCACTAGTGATTTCTGCAGGGCTCCATCTTAGGCCTGTGCTCTTTAACATCTTCATAAATTACTTGATGCAGGACTGGAAGGGATACAGATCAAGTTTGCAGACAATACAAAACTGGGAGGAGCTTGACTCCTTCAAAGGCACAGAGGCCCTGCAGAGAGAACTTGAAAAATAAGAGGTCTGGGCAGTCACCAACTGTATGAATTTCAGTAAGGGAAAGTGCTGTATTCTGAACCTGGCATGGGGAAATCCTGGGTGTACAGACAGACTCAGGAATGAGATGCTGGAAAGAAGTGCTTTCCCATGGGAAGGGACCTGGGGGTCCTGGTCAATGACAAGTTGAACATGAGCCTGACAGCCAGGAAGGCCAACCCTGTCCTGGGGTGCATGAGGCACAGCATCACCAGCTGGGCAAAGGAGGGGATTTTCCTGCTCTGCTCTGCACTGGGGAGGTCTCACCTCAAGTGCTGGGGGCAGTTTTGGACACCAGCATATAAAAAAGACATTGACTTGTTGGAGAGGGTCCAAAGGAGGGCCACGAGGATGGGGAAAGGCTTTGATGTGGAGTGGCTGACATCACTTGGTCTGTTCAGCCTGTAGGAGGCTGAGGGGAGACCTCATTGCAGTTACAACTTCCTTGTGAGAGGAAGAGGAATGGCCAGCCCTGATCTCTCCTGTCTGGTCACCAGTGACAGGACCCAAGGAAATGTGCTGAAGTTCTGTCAGGGGAGGTTTAGGTTGCGTATTAGAAAAAGCTTCTTCACTCGGAGAGTGTTTGGACACCGGAACAGGCTCTCCAGGGAAGCTGTCATAGCAACAATCCTGACAGAGTTCAAGCATTTGGATAATATTTTCAGGAACATGGTGTGACCCAGGGATGGTCCTGTGCAGGGTAAGGAGTTGGATTCAATGATCCTTGTAGATCCCTTCCAACTCAGCATATTCTGTGTTTTTTGATATCCTTTATCACGGGAAAATGAAAATAAAAAAAAAATAAAAATAAAATTGACTTGTGATTCCAAAGGTATGTTGCTCTGGCCCTTGAGAGCAACCATATATTAAGAAAAAAAGTGTATTCCTTCCTATGATGCGAACAGAATATGGACTTCTTCTGCTGCACCAGTATTCGGAACATTTCTACCCTGAAAGAACCAGATTTGTTGAGCCATGACCAAATCCTAATCATTAACCAGTTTGTGCACCATAATCTGGAATGTTTTAGCTCTATCTGTAGAAAGCAGCTATAATCACAAGGATTTTACATCGTCATCACTTTTTCTTAGTCATTATATCTGGACAAATCGATACTTATTTCTAAGGGACAAGTTCTATCAGAAAATCGGCATTTATGAATCACTGATAAAAATTTATAATGCTGATATGTTGCAGATGAAGAGCTCCAGTACTCTGTTTATTTGGTCTGTATGAAAGTTAGGGATTAAACAAATACCTTTTCAAGCACATAACTGAGTATTGTATTTTTTATCATTTTTCTTTATGGGAATGTATATTACATAGGTAAGCAAGGCAGCAGAGAATGCATCATGCCACCAAAGAGAAGGAAGTGGTTCCACAGCAGTGGAAGCAGGTTTTACTTACTATGACACTATAGATTAATTATATGTGTTCACAAAAACATATATAAAAATTGCAGTGGAATGATCTTGAGATTGAATTGGAAATTGACATATTCTAATATGGCAATGAAGTAGATCACTTATTATGTTAATGAAGAAGATTTATAAATGTTTTAATTGCACTGATCAAATGGGCAAAAAATAAAGCCTCCAGCCCCACACAGTGTCCAGACACCCCCCAAACCAAAACACTGGTATTCTTCTTCAAGGTGTGCAATCAATTACTAATGACAATTACAAAGAAGGAGAAACTTCCTCATTAATGAAACAAGGGAAAAAAATAGAGTGCTAAAGTGAAACGCAAGGCCAGCATCAATTCACAAAAATGCAAATACATTAAACAATGTCATGTCTATGCTGCTTTAGAGAAGTCTACAGCATTTGGTGATAAACAAGGCAAAATTTCACTCACAATTAGTCCAGGCTCCCAAACCCTCACTGTAATACCATATCCAGTTGCCAGTTTATACTACTACAATAATTTCTTTACCTATCCCCATTTCTATATCGTTCAAAAATACATCCAGTGTTCAACCATTATTGCTCAAAAATCTGTATATATATCTTTCATTTTTCTTAATTTAAAACTTCTGTAGACAGTCCCAGCATTTATTGCCAATGTTCTAACAGAAAGTACATTTTTCTACAGTCATTCTCTACTTCTAAATGAAAAACAGTTTTACATGCTCAGTGCTGAAAGCCATAGCTCATGACATTTGAAACATAAGGTTTGTGGTGTTCTTATAGCTGAGCTCAGGCAAAGTGTGAGTGGTTAACAGAAAAGCTGCAGAGTGGCACCAGCTGGGTCATGAATATAAAAGTGCCTGTTGTCCTTTTAAGTCTGCACTTTAATAAGGCACAATGAGAAAAGGTCTATCAATTTTCTTTGACTAAGATCCTGCTTGACAGATAGTAAGCCATGTGTTCTGCGGAGTTGAGTCTTACCAGGTGTTGCCATGTAGCCTCCATGATGAAGCACAAGGAATTCTTCCTGATGTTACAGCCTCCTGTTTGGGACTCTGTCCAGACATCTTTAGCCAGGAGCACAGGGACTCTGCAAATGGTGTATACCCAACTTTAAAGTGTAAAGAAGTTTTAGGGAGATACTGTCATGCTCATCTTTTCTGATATGGCACCCCAAGACCATACATCACAGCACACAGGTGCCAGACAGGCAGCCCCCAGGGCAGCAGTGTTAGCCTCAGCACCTACATGTCACTGGTCCTGGATGTTGCTGAGCTGTCTCCCATCAACTTACAGCTCTGACCACTCAACCCAATGACCCCCAGCAAAACTAACTAGCTTCCCTGTTTCTCTTTTTGGCTTTAAACCATTACTTGCTGTTGTTTTTCCTCTTGCTTTACCGATGATCCTGTCTCAGCAATCCTATTTCTGTAACTTTTACTGTCTCTACTGGCTGTCTCCTGGCTCTTTCTCCACAGTATGAGTCAAGGTAATGCATCTAAGGCACATGGGCTATATCCTGAATCTTTCATATCCATACAAGTAAACCTCTGGAAAAGAGGGAGCCCATGGCAAGGATTTCAGGTTTCACCAGAGATCCTTGAGAAGATCCGCAGGCACAAAGCTGGCACAAAAGCAGTAAGTTTTGTAAACCTCAGCAACAATGACCTACATTCCTCACTGCTATAGACATTTTTGCTGGTTTAGTACCTACTTATACCAACCTGTATACACAGGCAATTTTTATATTAACAGCTTCATAATAACTCTGTTTCTCACACATATAGAAAAGAACCAGTTGCAGCAACTGAGATCATGAATGCAGATACAATAGATTTCACAGTATTTGCATGCTTTATGTTTAAAGTTATTTCCTCTATTAAAATAATTATTTTCCTAAAATCTGCCTTCTGTGACATATTACAAGAGAGCCGTGTGAGATTAAAGGTAAATATATTATCCAATTAATAATTAAAAAATAAACATCAACTTTCAAAACCTTGCATATTAAAATAAAAAAGAATAGAACCATCTCTGTTTATAAAAAAAGTCAATTAGATTGTTTTTTAAAGCAACAGGTTTCACAAATTGTGCCTAAAGACAGTAAAAAATACTTGTCCCCAAAGATGAAAGCAGAAATGCAGAAGTAGCAGAACCTCTGCTGCACTGTACAGTGTTAATAGTGATTATCATTTGCAAACCAACATAGCAGTTGTTCATTTCTTCATCTGAATAATGAGCAAAATGTCCACTGACCTTTTTCTGTAGTTCTCTGTCTGTAATCATGGAGCAAATATTGCATTGTATTGCACTCTGGTTCATAGGGTGGTCAAATATGACTGCCAATGTGGAAATTCTAAACCATTTAAAAAGCATGTATTTGAAAACATGAGAAATAGTGTTTTATAAAAGTTTAAGCTTTCTGAAGCACTAACACCAGTCTCATGAGGTGAATAACGGTGGTTTTATGTGAGTAACGGCACCGCTCCATGAACTGCTGAACTCGTGTACAAAATGTTCTCCATATGCCTCATTGATATAGACCATTTGATTGCAAATGTGCTCTCTGGTATTAATCAGTAGATTGTTAATATTGTCTTGTTTTGTTACTAGACATTTAAATAAGTAAGCAATATAACAGGGAACTTTTCCCACAGATATGCCAGTAAGTGTGCATTAGCTGTTTCTGCATGCAGTGAAAGACTGCAAAAAATATAGATAGCACAGAAAAACTCATCTGGCAGCATCACAAAAACCACAGTAGTTTTGTATATAGCCTCCAAAGTTTTTCTATATAGTTTTAAGATAGAATCCAAAGAAGTCTAATGAGTTTTCACATGTTTTCTCTTATCCTCAGGTTTATGGTAGAAGACAGAAGAGTCTGTTAGTAACTCCAGTAGCTCTAGAGTTTACTACATTTTTCTTTGCCACCTCTTATTTTTAACAAATGAATAGTGAATTTTAATTTGAAGGTGACAACAGGTATTTCATCTGCTAGAAAAAGAGACGTAAGGCTAGGATTTGGTCCGTATTTTAAACAAAAGGTGAACATTTTGGTCATGGTATGAATTAAGTTAATTATTTACTTTTAAAAAATAATTTTATAAGAAAAGGAATATAAAATAGCCCTGGCACAGAAGCATAGGATAAGAGTAAAATGAACTTCCTGCATTATCTTGCTATTATTGTAAGATATAACCTTATTTTACCTCAAACCTTGTTGAGTTGCTTGACTCCACTCCACACTTCAATCTGCTTCAGAATGTGTGAGAGACTGGAGGAAATTGCTGGCTTGAAACATTTCAGGTGTGTGTGAGGGGAAAGTGAAGGTCAGGTCTTGCTCTGCCAAGGTGATACTCTGGTCTGCACTCCCCACTACCCTGGGCATGTATCCCAGCCCCTGCAGCGGCTGCCAATCCCTTCCTCAGCTCCTGTGTTCCACCTTGATACCTTTTTCTTGCATCTTTCTGTCCCCTATATCCTCCTTAGATTATGAGTTTTTATTAATAAAGGATCTGGGAATAATTTACATTAGGTACATTCAATAGATGCCTGTAGATCTTGCAATGTAGAATCTGAATTTCATTCCTTGCTTCTACTTCTTCACCATCTTTGAAACCTACCAATGTCTGCAGTCGACTCCCTAACCAATGGATCATCTCTTCCATAAAAATAATCACATGATATTTCCAATATAATCTAATTGTCTTTTACTCCTTTTCATCAAATAATCATTTTGCTTTTTTTTTAAGTCTTCTTAGTTTGTTTTTGGTCTTTTCTCCCCCCCATCCTTTTTGTTGCACTCTTTCCACTTTCATTTCTCCATTCCTCCTCTTTGTCTCAAGAAAGAAATTTAGTGACTCATTCACAGACTCCTAAGTTTAAAAACATGTGCAATCTCTTCTCTCTATTTTGTCTTATCCAAAGGAAATAAAGCTTTTAGCCAGCATCTCAAGGACCACCAGAATACAACTGAAGGCTAGGCCACCATGAAGACTGCTGAGACACCCACTGTCACTCACGATACCACTCATTTCTAGGTCAAATAAGATGTCTTTTCTATCTCAGCAATGCAATTACAGTAGTGAAACTTGCAATATATCAAACTGCCACTTTTGTATTCATCTTCAAACTGGAAAGAACTTCTGGCATTATCTTCAATATAGAGTTCTATACGTAATGTCCATTTAACAGTTAGCCACTCTTTGTCCTGAATATTTCTCCTTATGTCAAATTAAGCAGTGAAAAAATTAAATTAAAATTAAGCCAAAGGAAATTTAATTAATTAAGCCAAGGAAAAAAAAAATTAAATGATCATTGTATACCTCCGTCATGTAAAAATTATTAAGGCAAGTACCAAAAATTACTAGCTTTGCAGAGTAGATTTGTGAGAAAGACTAATTTGTTTTGCCATGTTTAAAGCAAGTAGGATCATATCTTTTCGTTCACCTCTTTAGAAGGTGCAGAAACTTGGTATGTAACGTCAAGTTCTAATTTAATTTTCTGTGATCCCAGAAGCTAAATCTCTTTGAGAGGGTCTAAGATGGTTGGAAGCAGTGATACTAAAGTATTAGTATCAAATATCCCTTGGGTTTTTTTTTCCTGGAAGATTGAGGCATCTCACAACAATCTACTATGTCTTCTTATCAGACTAAACTCCAGAAAGTAAAAATAAAAAGAAAATAAAGGCACCCCTTTCCCCCCAGCAAATAGATGTTTGTCTGATCCATCTTTTCACTTCTGTGAAGTCTCTATGCATTCATGGAAGTTACTAGAGTTGAAATAAGATTGTGAACACAAAAAAAATAGATAAGGGATTCATACCTCTTAAATGTCATACCTGAATGATAAGGTTATTAGTGCAAGAGAAGGAAAATCTTTTAAATTTTATAGTTAGTATAGTAATTTTCTTTCAGTCTATGCTGTCAACTTAGGTTACTCGGCATTTTCAAAGTTATGTTTACATGGGAAAGAACTGCAGGCTGACACTTCAAAATGTGAACCGTTATTTATCAGGTTCAATAGGGTCAATCTCTTAATTCCATGAGCATTTCTTTGTGTACACCAGTGAGGATTTGAACAACTGCTATGCATTCCTTCACAAATCATCCTTAAAAAGGCATTCTTGTTTAACTGTTAGCATTATTTCCACTAAGCAAAATGTCAGGAAAATATTTTTTATTCTACTTTCTAATTAAATATATATTTTTTAAGATTTCTGAAATGATGTGTAGGGGATTCATATTGTTAAGCATCAAAGCTCAAACATTCTCATTTAATGTCATCATAATGGATGTTCTTATTTGTGTCCTAATTGGACTATAAAAGTCTCCAATTCTACAGCCGATGTGTTTCTTTTTGCAACACACAGAGACTGACTCATTCTCATTGTCTTCCAGTCAAGGTTTTCCTTTAGCAGACATCAACAAATAACATTTTAAAAAATCCTGATTTTGAATAAATTATTATGTTGCAACTTGTTCTCTAAAATGTAAAAATGCAGCAGTAATCACCTTGTTCTCCACATCACCTGGATGCGTTTTCATATCTGCTAGTATTTTTTAAATTTTTCCATTTCTATTACTGGCGAATCCATATAAAAAGCAAGCCCATATGCCATACACAAGATTGGTATATAAAGTCAAAAAATAGTGTGTGTGCCTTCAAAATCCCTTTGTTATAACTAGATATCATTTTAATATTTCTCTAAAAGTATCACAATTCTTTTACACATACTCCAAGCTCTGCCTTGAATTTATTAACACTAAGGATTTTTAATAGAGTAATCTTCATTCTCTTCTTTAACAAAAAAAGATGAAAGGTAATTTATTACATATCAGAAGAAAAAAAAAAATTGGCTGTAGCCAGGGCTTAGGGAAAGCATGCAGTATGCACAATTTCTCCATGAACGGACTTGTGGAAGAGTTTTGTTCCTGTGATAGGTAGAATTTAACTCTTGTTAAATTTTAATAGGGTTATGCTTTAAACTAAGTGATCTCCAAGCAACTACTCTAGTAAAATTAAAAGCATAAGTATCTAGATATGCTTTAAATAATAAAACAAGTGCTTGGCATAAGTATCAAGACTAAGGGAATGAAAGTAATACATGCAATTATTTTAAATTAATTATTTCAAACAAGAAGTAATTAAAAAAAAGAACCTGAATACATTTCGGTACAGTTTAACCAAATGGCAATTTATGCTCTATAGTCCCAATCTGTTATAAATATTCATTATTTCTGTTCTTGGAACAAAAATACAAACAGATTTTCCTATTTGTCACTGCAAAGTTAAAAGGCAATGGCACATCCCATAGACAGATATCATGGCAAAAAAATGAAGAGAGTCATCACGTAAGTTTATATTTCTTTGCATTAAATTATTGTCAGAAGACCCAGTGGAGGGTTCAGTGCTACCTGTTTGGTTTGGATCCTCTGACATGGGTGAGGCAAAGTTGAGGCCAGTGAGAAGTACAATCATTTTTTTCAGTTGTTCTAAAGAATTTCAGGCTGATATTAACCAGTGTTGCCACCGCAGTGCATTTTACATCCTACTCAAACCTTCTGCCTTTAGTATAAGTTTGTCTGTTCTGTAATGCACAAACAAAACCCTGAGGCAGGGAGGTTTCTGTGGCTGCTTAATCTGTTAGCTTTGCTTGAAAGTTAAACCCAAGGGAAATACAGACACATGAGTGTGTTTTTCCTTTGTAAGGTTCTTCTGCAATACCTATTTGCAGAAGGAAAAATTTTCCACATATTAATTAGATACATCTTATTTAGATTTAAGCAGCCAAAACCAGTAAATGCCATAGGCTAGCCTAGTGCTCCAGCTGTGGATTAGTTCATTAACACATCTGCTAGAGGGAATGATAAGAATTTACTGTTAGGAAACTTCTTTTCTAAGGTGATTTTTCCCAGCTTTCTCCCAGCACTATTATTAGGAGCTACCATCTCTCTTACCTTAACATATAAGTCATTGACCTACTCTTATTCTCTGTCAGAACTTCTTAATAATTTCAGTTCAAGTGGAAAATGAAATGAAAAGCAGGAGGAAATGAAATATCAATATTCTTTTTTTCTTGTAATGAAAAAGGAGATAAAATCTAAAGAAAAATTAATAGACACAGTACCTAAATTATTACAGTACCCAAATAAAAATTGTAAAGCATGACACTGTCTCCTTTCAAAAATGATGAATTAACTCAAGTCTGCTAAAGCCTGAGTTCAGGAATGAACCATCGGAGTACATATCTTTCAAGGAAGAAAGCACTCATTTGGCATGTAGATCAACTCAAGAAATCCAAGTACACATGCATGGATTTTGTTACTGATCTAATGTTATTGTAGAAAAATATGATCATTAGTATGATGTGCCAATCAGATAAAAAATTAGTGTCAGTATGAAAGCCAAAAGTGCATGTGTTATGCATTTCTGTAACTAAATGGAAGATGTCAGAATATATGAGTTTAAGGATAAAATAAAAATATCGACATCTGTATCTGTAGTGTATATGAAAGGACTTGCACCAGGATAATATCTGAAATTAAATCTCTGATGTCAAAGAATTATTGCTGAGTTTTATTTACTGGGGATAGTAAGTATTTCTGAAAGGGTTTAAACTCAAGTTCTGTTTATAATTGAATAGAAGTAAAAATTTCATCCATGTTTTCAAGTAGCTTTTGTCTACTACAAAAGCCACAAGCCAATAGCCAGGTTGTATGTCTGGAAGGGAATGGAAAAGGAAGTGGTGTTTTGAAAACGTGGGAAAATGGGCAGAGTAGATGAACATTCACCAATTTTTTAAAAAGTCAAAGTATTTCAAAGGAGATATGAAAGCCACAAACAAATCAACATGAGACAGTCTCAGTGAGCAGCTTCAATGGAGAACATATTTATGTGAGAGCAAACAGCAATGCTAGCTCAGCAGCAACAGCAATTTTAGTGACAACAGCTCAGCCAGGTACAGAACAAATGTTTATAAAGATTACAAGAGGGAAAAATATCAGTGGGCTAAGTTTAAATTAGAGGGTGATGTATAATTCAGTGTAATCCATAGGAGCATGTGAACAAATGCTGTTCTAAAAACTCTTCACATCTGGCACAAGAAGATTGCCTGGTCACAAAGGGGAGAGACTACACTGAGGGCAAGGGGTAGGAATAATGATCAAAGATCACACAGAGAGCCTATTTTGCATGGAAAATTCAGAAATACCCCCAAGGCCTGATCCTAAAACGTGCTTGGCTCTTTCATTAATTAAATTAATAGCAACAAAGTAAACATTCCAAGTATACCAACACACAGCAGGTGATTTACTCAAGGGCAATGCAGATGTACTTTATGGTAAAGGCACTTGTCTGTTGAATATAAATCTCAGACATGAAGAACCACAAATCTTTCAGTAAGTCACCCCTCTCTCCTCCTTATGCATGGTTTTTATGTGGGCTTTTCATACAGGCAAAAAATAGGAATAACAGTGAAACAAACTGTAAAGCAGGAAAATATTCTTTGGCAAAACTGATGCTGTAAGAGATCAGCAGTTTCAATAAATGTGCAGTGAAAACAGATTTTTACAGACAGACTCATTACACAGCATTTAGTTATTTTTTTATTGCATAAGACTTTAACACTAGATATGAAAATTAGAGATATGGTGTAGAGAACGTTAAAAGCGGCGAGAGAGGAAGAATTGGAACACAGGGATCTGCAGTACTGTAAATAAATATTTCTGTGTCTATATGAAAAAAATTATACTAGGAACTATATTACATTGGAAAGACAATGAAGCAAAGAAGATGCATGAAGTCTAGGAAAATACAGCACCACAGCTACAAGCTTTAATATCCTACTTATATTTCACTAGAAAATACCAAACTACTTTTCTGGAAATGGGAAAGGGTTAATCAGGCATGAGGTTATATTACCTCCGGTACAGGACCTGTGCCCAGGTTCTGCATTTATGCACCCAGGAGCAGTGTGTTTATGTTGTTTCATTCTATAATAGTATACATGAAGCCTTATACTGAAGGAGAGGTTCATCCACTTAGGTTTCTGAAATGATTAAATTACATCTCCTGTATTATCTTTTTAGCATACTTGTAGCGTAAACTCTATGCATCCTTGTTACCATTATGACAATTATGGATTTCATGGATTTTTTGTCTAGTTATACAGGGCATAGACCCTTTTAAAATTTAATTTGATTAATTTTGTCATGACTGAATTTTGGCAAGGGCAGACAGAGAACTATTGGATCTTTTAGGAGCTAATTTCCTTTTACATTAATAGTTTGTTGTCTTTCAATCTTTGTTCTTGTGCTGTAACCTGTGCATATATATAGTTGTTTTCATTAAGAATTTTTTTTTAAAATTCAAGTCCTGTTGCTTAGTAATATTCATTTAAACCAAACATCTTTCCATTTGGTCCTTCATCCTAAACCTAGAGGTGTCAGAAAATGATTGCGTGAATTGTCCTAGCTGAAAACTCTTGAAAGATCATGAGAAAAAAATTCAATTCCATAATTTACAAATTTATAGTAAAAAAAAATTACAATTTCATCTTTTTCAAATATGAGTTCATGCTTTTGCAAACACTTTACCTTATTTTTCACCAAGCTGTATGATGAATATCTGGAAAAATCAGTCTAATACAAAATATTCATAAATTGCATTTTTCATAAAGCATGTTTGAGCAACTTATTCTCTTCTAAAATAATTTTATAATATAATACTAATTGTATTGGTTGAAGAGAGAAGGTAGGTAACAATTATTATCATTCCCTTTCTACCATTAACTAAAGAGGGACATACAGACATAAGTAAATTTTGTTCTGCTTTTTGGTCTCTCTTTATATGTTTATACAACATCAAACAACAAAAATAATCCCCTGCAACTGCATCCACAAAAAAAAAATAAACCATTTCTTATGAAAAAGGATGTACATTGATTCCATTAATACAGAATTCTTCTTTAAATTATAAACTTGCTTACAAATTCACAAGCGTTACAGTAAATCTTCCCTACATAGCAAAAAAAATCCAAAACACATTTAAACTAACCCTTAAAAAATTTCTATACTTACCATCACCACAATAAAAACCACTTACATATATACATATATACATATATATATATATGAATATGAATACATATGTACACACACATGCATATGTATATAAGGTATATATTTAAAAACCCTTCTGCTACCTATTCTTCTGCTTAGGAACTTGAAAATACTTTCTGGGAAGGCATGTTGCCAATTGAATAAGGGCATTGCCAAACAGGTGAAATGTTAACTGATGGAATTTCCCAAGAGCAAACCTGTAATAGTTCCTTTTTTTCTCTCTCTTTTTTTTTTTTTTTTTTTTAAGGATGGCTTCTAGGCATACTTTAGGTACTTTATCCCCTGAATCTGGTGCAGCAGTAAGGTAGAAAGCTGAAGTGATAAGATTAGCACATGCTTCTTCCCCCTGGCTTGCAAACATTGTGCCATTTGGTTTCTGACCTCCAAAATGAAAGGTGGAAACTTTCTCATAAAACCCTCGGGATTCAAATTCTCAGAAAGGTTATTTTTTTTTGAGGACATAGAATGGATAAGTATTATAGTTCATCTAAAAAATTTTGAAAGGCCTGAATAAAAAAGCCAACTGCCCTGTAATATTGATATATGACAAATAATATATTGGAAGTCTCATACATTTTGACATTTTTGACTTACTTTATGAGTGGATCTTATTGTCATGATTGAAGATCTTCTTTTTATGGTGATCTCAAGCTGTGAACTATGTATGCTGCTGTGTGCGCAATACTGCAGCTTCTTTATTAACAGCTTTGGTCGATGGTCTTCCTGGCTCATAAACACACTTCTAAAAATTCAGGGAGTTTAGAGTCACTCTCTACAGTCAAATACAGACAGTTTGATGAGGAATGAAGAAGTGTGGCAGCTTCAGACTGTCTCCCTGTATGGTGGTGTCTGGAATCACCGGTCCAAATAGAAAGTTTGTATCCTTGGGTTTGGTGGGTCTGAACCTCGGGCTGAAGCGTAGGTTGGCGTGGAAGAAGAAAGAGTGACTCTCACGTGGGTTGATGGTAGATGTTTATTGCTCCAGAGAGAGAGCCGGAGAGTGCCCTCTGGGGTTCAGGTTTCAGCTTTTGTATCAGGAGCATGGGGAGGGGCAAGGGTAAGCCATAACCAATACCAGGTAAGGAGGGAGTGACCAAGACAGAAGGACAATACACAGGACATCTGATACATGATACGGGGTTCAGATACCACAGGCTTTGCCATTCATGTTAGCCCTTCCCACCCAGAATGTTTCAGGTTTCTGGACAGGGACACAGAATGGTTGGCACACCCACCACCAGGGAAAAACCAAAAGGGTCAGTATGGCAGGGAGTAATTTAGTCTGCACTATTATTAATTAAATGCACCGCAACATCCCTGGCCTGGGAGTGGGTTGCAAATAACATACATAAGACAAGAACATTACATGATGTCAGTACTCTGGCTTCTTTAAGAATAACTGAAGTGGGACGCTTGTAGTTGAGAATAAATAGAGTGATTCTGACCTGCTGAAGCCATTATTATCATGTAAATTGTCCTTAGCAAGCTCTGGAATAGTATGACTGGCTAACCTCCTCCTTGCTGCAACAGAATGGACTTTTGGTCTTCACCCATTCACTTGGGTGAAGATCCGACTATTGTTTTAAATGAAATCTGCAAAAGATTAATAACAATTTCTATCTGCTCTACCCATTTCCTTTCATATATTTTACCTCCAAAAACTACTAAATTACTGAATCATATTTCACCCATATTGACACAGATTTTCTTTCAAAGCATTTTCCACAGAAATTATTCCCCACTTTGCATAGGACAAGATACACTTCATTGTCTCAGAATCAGATCTTGAAACCACTAAAGGGAACAGTTTGAAAAGCTTTACCATATTCTTCTCAGCTGATGATTATTTCAGAACACCTCCAGCTCTTTAACTGCTTCATTTATAGCTACAGCAAATGTCAATAATGTTAATATGAATGGCGGAACATTTTTTAAAAAAGCAACTAAAATTATAGCAAAGAACAGTGTTCACAGGAGTGCCCTCATTCGAACTTTTATTCCCATAAAATCATATTGGGGCTTCTGTGTTATATGAGGCCACTGTATTGTCTGAAATTAGGTCCCACCTGTGCTGCTGATTGAGCCAAGTCAGCCTGGCCCCTCCACAAACACTTTGAAACGTTGTCTTTTTTCTGCAGTGCCAAGATTGAGAGATGCACTGAGCTAATCAAGAAAAGAACAAGGAGATCACCAAATAAATTAGTCTTTTGGAATAAATAGTCTGTCACGTGATGACATTTTCTTAGGGTATGTTGCATCCTTATGTATATATTGCATCCAATGGGCTGTTCTATAAGGACCTTAATGGAGCATCAGGTGAAAGCTGCTCCCTTTAAATAAGAATTTAAAATTTGTAAGGCCTTGAAGCAATGTTTTCTTTGTTTGTTTATAAAGTTAAATAACTGAGTCAGAAACTTTGAATAGAAAAAGTAAAAGGTTATGATAACAATACAACATGATAGAACCTTTTGGGAGGACCAAGTAGAGCACAGACAGCAGAAGTGACTTACGGTCATTATTTCCATTCAAAATGTGCATTCATCTATTGATGGTATTTCATATGGGATGTTTCTTTTCAGGAATTTCATTGAATGGGTTGTCACACTAGAAGAGACAAGTAGCAGCTAGTGGAGACTGACACTCATGGTCTCAATCAACAATTTTTGGAATAGTGATTTAAATCTGGATTATTTAATCAGACTGCTTCGGAGTAAAGGTGCACTTTCATCTTTATCACAAAGAATCATTTAGGATATAGAATGAAAGAAAAAAAGACTCTATATAAGAGAATGGGTTTTATTGTCTGAGTGTATTATAGAGATCCAAGATTTATATCTTTCCCCAAGGTATTCAGGGAACTACAAGTACTTCAGACATAATCATGCCAACAATTCAAATTGGTTTTACTCTTTGCTTTGTGGTCACTTCTACTCTCAGTCTGAGGTATTCATTGCTTTCAGAAGTTTATCAGTGAAACCTGTGAGTGGTATGGTCTTGATGCCAGATTTCAAAATATAGCTCTTGTTATCTAATAGGAAAAGTAATGCTTTTTCCCTCTTTGCAATGCAAGGCAAATTGTTTTAAAGAGAGCTCTAAAACTAAGCACATAAAAGCAGCCCTTGCAGACAATAAAACCTACATGATGGATGTTTATTCCCAGTGCTACTAATGATAAAGGTTCTTGGCTTGAATGATAAGTGGGCTTGGTACCTATCACTAGAATGTCAGCAGCTTAGAGGGCAGATTTTAGCTGTAAGGACATGAGTTTCTGAAGACCTTCACTCATTAGTTATTGCTTGTTCACAAGGTTAAATCCCGTTATGGACTGTCATTCCCTGTTCTTAGTTTATCAAATTAATAGTTAACATCAATACTAGAAATAAAGCTTACATGCAACTGTGACAGACTGTTACAAGCACTTTACAGACTGAAGAGGGCATAATGGGCTGATAGTATGGGAACAATCACTAGGAGAATGTGAAGTTTATATCCAGTGGCTAACTCTTCAGAAATAATATGATTTTTGAAATAGTTTTTGTTTTTCTGTGGAAAAAAGATATACAGGTCACTTTAAATTTAGATGAATCCAAGCAAGCTTATCTGATTGGGATTCTGCAGCTGATTCCAGCAATGGTGTAAATCTTCATTGCTGCTCCTTTGAGACAGGGAGAATTTCCATCGAAGAGCTTGGTTCACCAAATCTGACGTATCAGTAAACTGAAGAACACAATAGAGGTTACGGAAAAGAAAGCAATAAGAGAAAAGTGTACTGTATGACCTCACCATGCTGCACTGCAAATGAAATTTCTGACTCATCATTTTGTAATGACTGCTGTAACATCATGTTAAATTAATTGGTTTTAGGAATCAGCTGGGGAATAATCAACAGGAGTTCAAGCAACCGACATAAGTAATGATGAAAAGTTTTGTATGAAAGCAAACAAGTATTTTAAGAAGAAAGGTCTACTATTGGTAAGAAATGACAGAAAATATGAACATCATGTTACTTTACATTTAGGAATTTGGCTTTAGTGGCATTTAGTGATATATAATAAAGTTGGCCTATTTTGAAAAATACTGAAGACCACAGTCTAGATATTAAGTTTTCAACCAATATAAATTAATATAACACTAAAATTTAGTGGATTGACATGGGTTCTTACTGGTGATGGTTCTTTCTAGCACATAAAAATCTGTCTATAAAGGCAAGAATGTAATCCCACTCACAAGAGTGGAGATATCCTACCCCATCATTGTTATGATAGAAAAGAATGGGCCTCACTGTGATTTCTAGAAATACTTTCTGATTATAGTTTTGTCTTTTATGGATAGCAATAATACTTCAATTCTACTTTTGTTACATTTTCACACTAGAGAACTACTGCATTGGCTAGTTCATATACATGGAAAGAGCAAAATGAGCTTCACCTCTATTTCATGGCAAGAAGGAGGAGAACGTTAAACGAAAGAATTTTATACATGGCTTTTACATTAGTAGAGACAATTTACAAGATGGCTTTTACACCTTCTTTGTCATGTGGCCTCTACCAAAGTAAAATCTGCAGTTTCCTTGGAAACAAAATTTCATGCCATTCAAGACTTGGAAGATTAAAAGGATTCTTACTCCTTAGTCATGCAGCATTTTGCTTATGGGGTCAAACATGATCTTTTTGATATGACATGAAAAATCCAAATGGAACTGAAAACTAGATAATGAAACTGAAAGCTGACATCAATGGGAAATCTGAATTAGGTGAAGCTTCATGAAATTACAAAGGGGTTTTGTTTGCTATATGCCACATATATTTTTTTAAGTTATCTGTCACATTTTTTCTTCCTTGAATTCAATAATCAATGGACAACAGATATGGACTAGGGCACAGAAACTCATGCTTCATACCTATTCATACTTATATTCATGTCCCTAATTGAAATTTCATTTGTTACTTGAGAAAATGGAAAATGACCTTGCTTCTCATAAAAAAATTTGAATCCTTTTAACCAAAAGTTTCATTTGGAGGAGGTTGAATTTTTGAGGTTTAAAATTTTTGGAAACATCACAAGCGCTTGTGCTAGCAACTCTGAAAACTTTTTGATGTCAATAAGAAAAAGTAAAGTCTACATTCTCTAATCCATTAGAACACAAGCTCCATCATTTATTTAACATGAAATTTTCTGGAAAGTAATAGAACCTCTCTAAATTCTCCCCTTATCCTGGAAGACTTTGAACTTTTTTTTTTTTATCCTTTAAAGGTATTGCATAACATCTTGATGTGGATTGCTTTCAGTGCTTTCTGCCAAAGCCATTTCATCTTACATGGAATACCTACCTGTGCATTGAAAAATAGAGATAATAACTCCAATAATGATCAGAAACAGCAGAGTTTCATGTCTTAGATATTTATATAAAATAGAATTTAAGTCAGCATGAAAAAATCAAAATTATTTCATTCCTCCTTACTAGAGGGAGGGAGTACTCCACAGGCTACTATGATTAGGAACTTGATTGGCTAGACGGAGTGAGGATAAAAGAGAAAATTAATTCTAGGAGACTACTGTAAGATGAACTGTAGAAAGGAGCAAGTCCTCTTCCTTAGAATGGAGCAAGACATATTCCTTAGAAATTGAGAGACATCTTGTAAATTTAGTGCTTTCTTTCCATGGTTTTCCTGAAAAAAATCTTTTTTTGTCTTGAAAAAAACGTACTTCTCAACATAAAATAAATACTTTTAAACCCTTGATGAAAAAGAAGTTTGTTTTCAGTTCATGCAGCTTTGGGGTTTTTTTTCTTCAGTCCTTCCTCAGAAATTATTATTCACACTTCTCCTGAGTCTGTGCCTCAGCTGCTCATCTTTAATAAATACTTAACAATACGTCTTTCTTCTGTTGTTTTCCCCTTGATTCTATTTAGATGATAACCTTCCAAGAGCAGAAGCGATTCCTCATTTAATTAGAGGCATTTATAGCATTCTGGTCTCAGAGATGGCAACTAGACTCTATTGTAGAAAACAATGAAAGTTCATCTATGAAAAGTGGATTCACACCGAAATTTCACTGGAACAGCTGATAACACACAGCAATACATCAAAATTGGACTGAATAAATTGAAATTGGAAGACTGTTGTATGCACTGTAATTCCTGGCTCCATCAGATTTTAGTTGCTCTTCCAAATTATTGAAACTTTTGGGGAATGAAGGGATGGGTAATGGAAGATAATGCTGTAGCAACTATTCCAAGGTGTTGTCTTGGGAGGAGACTGTTACAGCCAGAACAATAGTTTTGTGATTGTGAATAACAAGCCAAGAATCTAAAATGAATTATTTATTAATTTTCTGTTTTTCTATTAAATTCATGAGAATGCTCCATCATAGGCACTCCTTTTGTTCACACTTTTCAGATTTACTGTTGACTGTTGTTTCTGTTAATTTTTTGTTACCTTTAATAAAGATTTACTTAATCATCATGACTATTACTCATAGTGTATTCGAGGAGAGACAGAATCAGCAAAACCTTAAAATATGAATCCTCTTACACCTGTGAGGACTTGCAGAGATAATAGACAGCTTAATTCTGCTTTCTGAGCTTTTTAGAAGTTGTTCTATACTAATTTTCCAGAAATTTCTGAGAGTTCTTAGGTCTGTTAAAAAGTAGCATATATTTAGAAGCACTAATGAAATATACTTTTTTGCTTGAAATTGATGCATTAAGTACATCAAAGAGGAAATGGAAATGTATTTATTCATATTCTAACCTATTATAAATTAAACTAAGAGCATGATCTCTTGACTTAAGTTTATGAATTATTTTTGTAGTAGTGAATCTGAATACATGTTATCACTGTTGAAAAACGGAGCGCATCAATTTCTAAAGTTTAAGTTCCTGTGACATTTATGGGTGCAGTATTTAACCAAGGCAATAAGCACGTACATGCATTCATCCATGGGTGAACATGGAGTCATTCTCTGTGGGATGATACATGTATCTACAATCCTTTATCCCTAAATGCAAATTTAAGCAACTGGGCCTGTTGATGTCATAAATGAGCAAAAAGAAAGCTTCTAACAGAATTTAGGAAAAAAGTAAATGCAAAATTTAATGGAACTCCATTAACAATGATATGAGATAAACTTACTAATATTTGTCTTAAAAGACTAAGCAGAAATATCTATAATCATGACAAAATAATTACAATGTAGGCTGATATCTGGCTTGCTTTAATATCGAGGTTTTAACATTACAGAGATAGAGATGATTCAGCAAGTCCAGAATTATACAAATGGATGAAAATGAACATTCAAAATAAGAAACTTCAATTTCTGCTGTGGGCTTTGCATGAAAAAGTAAAAGGATGGAAAGAATTTACTGGCCAAACACCTAGCATGTATTTTGAAAGACTTCAAACATTAAGATTGCATTCAAGTCTGCAGTCATCCACTATCTTTATAAAAACCTTCAACCACAGAAGTTCAGCTAAAAAGCATCTGGATCAAACAGGGAACTCAATCCTTCTGACAGTCCCAAACTTAATTTCCATTATAATGAGAAAAATTGTCACAAATATACTCAACACATTTGAAATTCAGTGTTTCTTCCTTAATGCCATAATGTAAGATATATAGACCAAACATGATTTTAGAAGGCTGTAAAAGATACACGCTTCTTGAACTCTGGTAAAGAACCGCCTGAGATGTTAGGAAGAGCTCACTTTTATTTTTTGCTCCTGTGCCTCAAGACACACACCATGATTTTGAGGTTAGGCCTTCAGGACCTAGCCTGATTCTTTTCCATCCTGCTTCAGCCAACCTGTCTTACTTTACAAACAGTTTTTAACACCTTAGTATTTCAGTCATGCCCATCAAAACCCTGGTGTACTTTCTTAGTTGCTGTTTGGGAAAAAAGTGAAGATATAAATAAAGGTTGTGATTGATCCAACTAGTTGTTCACAAAAAAAAAAAAAAAACAAAAACCAAAACCAAAAAAACAAACAAAACAAAACAAAAACAAAAAAAAAAAAAAAAGGTGCTTTCCCATCTGATTTCCAGGCAGAAAACAAAAGCTTTGAGGGAGAAATCCAGTTTTAAAACATATTTAATTACCACCAGTTAGATGAAGAGAAAGCTAATATAGCCCTAATTTGAAAGTTTGCCAAGAAATGAGAAATCAAAATGGAGTGTAATTGAAACAGCACAAAGGGAAATTTAATATTCACTGATCAGCCTTTTTCAGTGGATGGGGAAAAAAATATTTCATTGCAACCACAGCCTTTTATAATAATCTCAGAAATCATGTTCTTTATATCTAACAGAGATTATTAAATAATGAATCTGGGTTTGTATCATATCAGAGAGCTTTTGTTGAGAAATTCACTCAGTGCCGGTAGCTCCATGAGCAGCTGCCAGCTCTGGGTTCAGCTCTGGGTGGTGAGAGCCCCAGACAAGAGGACATGAACTGGAACCAACCTTTGCACAACAAAGGGCACAGGGACCTGTGGTGCCAGCCAGGGGACAGGACACTCAGAGACATGGCAGGAGCTGAGGACTCAGCTGGAAGACCCCAGACTTCCCTGCACTTTGACTGTGAGGGTACAAAAGCCCAGGGCTTCCTTTGCTCAGGGTCCCTCCTTGGAGGCTCCAGCTCCAGCTGTGATTCTGATGTTGCACCATGATTAAAATACTGAAAGGATCCAGAGGTCTGAGACCCTGCTCTGGAAAGCCTGGGTTTGAGCTGGTAAGGAGAGCTGGTAAGGAAATCTGGTGTGACTGTGTGAGCAGTCACACTTCTGGGGTGTGTGAGGAGTCAACTGGGGCCCCCATAGGGTCACCGGAGTCACCTGCTGCAAAGGGGCCTCAGTCCCAGCTCGGGTGGTGGCACTGTGACTGCCAGAGTCAGACTGCCAGCGTGGTTGTGGACGGTCAGACAGGAAGCCTTCCTTCACACTTTCCTGGTTGCCACTAGGAGGTAGATCTTCCTCTCCTGTTATTTTCAGTGGTGGTTATGAAAGGGGCTTGCAGATGTTTTCTAGAGGTTATTGCTATGTAATATGCACATGAGAAAAAAAAAAAAAAAAAAAAAAAAAAAGGTGCTTTCCCATCTGATATATCAATTTTTGATATAAGATTTGCCAATATTGTATAGTTGTTTTTATCCTTTTCCTACAGAAGCATGGTGCATTTCATAAATATTTAATTATATGTAACCTTCCAAGGCTTTTATGTAGATTGAGCACTTTTTCGCTTCTACATCCCTAAAAGCAGTATTCCCCTTGCCATCATCATTTATGTTTCCATTCAGTTTATTTTACATCTTCCTTTGTACTGATTGATCCACCTAATACAAAAATCTAAGTAGAACATGTTTATGCAGTTCATCACTTTATTGAGATCAGAACAAAGTGAGCAAACATTTTGTATGGGAACAGTCTTAGATTAGACCTCCAAAATTTATATGCTTTAAAGCAAACTGGAAAGGATCAAAAAGCAAAAATTAGAGTGTTTTGATTTTTGCAAGAAGTAGGCCATGAAAGAATCAGGAAAGGGCAGTTTGTGTAATGTTGGAGTATGAATCCCCCTGGGCCAAATCCATACAGGCCCAGCAGTCTCCAGATACGTAAGGATTGAATTAGAATCTTCAGAAAAACTAAAATATATAAATCCACACAGACATGAAGTAGATATTCAAGTTTAGTTTTAAATAATTAGAGGATTTTAAGTGCTTTAAAAATAAGAGCCTGTGTCAGTAAGAAAGAGACCTATTACCTAGTTTATAGCTAAGTAACATTGCCTTTTGCAAAGCTAGTTAAATTCTAGCCATAACAAAAATAATGTAGCCTCGCTAGAAATTCCTAGCTAGAACAGACAGAGCTATATGTGTAGAATTTGTGTAAGAATTTACGAAAATTGTTGCACATCGATTTTACCTTAGGATTGGTCCAACACTATTGTAAGAAATTTGTGTTTCTACCTGATTGGTTAAAAATAGAATAAAAATGCACTACTTTGAGAACACACACAGAGGACTCACAAAAACACTGATGCTGCTGTTGTTGCTCCTGCTGAGACTGCTACTGATAAGATGCTCACGGGACACAAACTACTGATGCCTTTACTGTGGCTGTAGCTGCTGCTTCTGTTTGGGACTTAGAGACTTTATGTTACAAGGCTTCTGCATACTGCTACAGACTCTAATAACTTTGCCTTCATGGGACTGATATAAAGATGCAATAAAGGACTTTCACAACTACCCAGCTTCCAGTCTTCAACAAAGATGCCCAAACCTCTTGGTGTCACTGTAACTTCCATTAGATGAGAGCAACCTGTAGAGTTGACAGTTCAGGCCTATCTTAGGCATGTTTAGTGTGACCTCATCTACAAAAACAAGAGTCTGTATGGATTTTTTGCCGCATTTGCCTTTATCCTTAGTCAAGCACAGAACTGCCAGGTGATAGACCAATTTCTGTATTGGCTTAAAAACAGCACCAATATGTGGATTGTTTCAGACTGTGAAATCACAGTGAGTCAGAGACTTAAATAAACAAACTCTAGAGTACAAGCAATAGTAGATCCAAATTTCAATGAGACATTTGACAAGGCATGGAGTGCTTAAATCCCACATTCAAACAGGAAAAGGCTTGTATGAACTTTGTGTACATTTTGAGCAGTTGAAGCAGGCTCCCAACCAGGCAATTCTCAGTATGTGTACTAGACACTTGAAATACTACATGCCCAGCACAAGACATGGCAAGGAACAATACTCTTTGCTTCGGTGCAACATTAGCCATTAATGTTAACAGCCCATCTCAAATCTACAAAGTATCTACCAAAACCAGAAAGAAAGTAGATATTCTGACTGCTGAATAGGGCAAATATATGTCCATTTTGGGACAGGAGAATTCCAAGGACTGACAGTGAGAACCACCACAGATTCACACCATCAGCTGGTCCAAGGTTGCCAGCTCAAGCAAATTATGTCAATACTAGGAACATGTCAGTCAGAGCATATGCAAATGTATCTGTGCAAGAAGACTAGAAATCAGGAAGTCACTGAGAATCTTTCCTGCTATGACTGTACAACGATGTACAAGAGCATTATTTCAGAGCATGTTCTTGTTCAAGATAGTAACATTTAATATTACTGGATAAAGCAAGGTCAGAGAACAAGACAAACCATGGGATCACTGGCTATTCTCTCTTTTTAGTTGTTAATGTACTTCCTGACTTCAAGACAATAATTACCAAAAGAAACTATGGTGAAGACAGAAGAAGGTTTCTTTCCTGTTAGAGAATCTTCTGTACTATCCTAGAAGACTCTGCAACCTCAAGTCTCTCACATAACCTCCCACTGTTCTCCACAAAATTTATGGGGTAGATAAACTTGACTATGCCATGCTGCAACACAGCTGTCACATTCATATTAGGCCCTCTGGACTGAAAATATCCACCCCAGACTCAACAGATGGTAATTCTTCTTTAGGAGCATATGAGCATCTCACAGAGCCTGTGGAAGTACAGGAAAATATTCAATATACCATTAATTCAGCCATTGTACACAAGACCTGACAACAGTCCATGGTCCTTTTTTATTTTAAAGGGCAAATTTAGCTTCAAATTTTCAAGATTAACTCCAGCAATGTGCCATGGTAAAACAAACTAGGAAACAGCAATATGGAAGTATAGCCTCAAAACAAAATAGAAACCAAACTTCCATTCAAAAACCAGCAAAAAATACAAATATGTAGAATGGGACCAAGGAAGAGCTAATGAATATATAAGCAGGTGAAACTCAACAGATATTAAAAATAAAAATGAGAGGCATGTAAAATTCTAAATAGTAGGAACTTAGATTAATTTAATTATCTTTGAAATAAAATGGAACAAGCAGCAAGAATTTGCTCTAGATGCAAATGAGAGCGAAGTAGGCATCATTAGCTTAATTATCAGAAGTATTTTATTGGAGTAGTAAGCTATCTTTTCACAAGTGCTTCTTCTGCATATACAGGAAGAATAAATTCTTTGGTTCAGTTTCCAGCTAATTCAGTTCAATAACAACTTCCTTCAAAGCTGGAGAATCAAATAAGATCAGGAACAGCTTTTTTTTCTCTGTTTCAGTCTGAGACTATATTTAAGGTATATGGTACTGAGATTTCAGACACTTCTGGAACCTTAAAGGAACTCTCATTGACATTTGCATTAAATTGTTTGAATCAATTTTTTTTGTGTCAGAGTGTGTGGCCAAAATATAATTTGACATAGTGTTGGGAACATATTCCTGTCAGATATTATCCTCCTTGTGATTTTTCACTGGATGAATCAATGGTTTTCTGAAGTTCTAAAGGGCCTCTTGAACTCATGCTCACCGAGTAACTGAGAATTTTTGGGTCTGAGTTTACACTTGTATGGCAACTTTTAGAAAACATATAGAGAGCAGCCGCAGGGCTTTCCTGGCCAAAGGGACTGCCAGATTCTTTGTTTGGTTTACTTCCAAACCAACACTGGCAGGCTGTTGAGTTCTATTTCATCAGGTAATAAATACTCACTGATATCACCTAAAGCTCATGATGCCTTTTTCCATTTCCTTCTTCCCTTTCACGAGATGGAAAACTGGAGATGAGAAGCAGTTGTTGCCTCAAGTTTGGAAAAGAAGTCTCTCCAGAACCACCACAGAAGCTTCTGAGAGCACTTAGTTCATCTGAAAGACTAAAGCAAAAGGAGAATGAGTAGTGTTTTTATTGTGAAATACTTTAAAGTAGCAAAAATCTGAAAGAAAAAATATCCTCTCCCAGATCTATGAAACCAGAAACATTATTAGGCATCTTGAGTTCTAGTAGCAAAAGGAAAGGAAGGATTGTGATTGATTTTGTGTGAGGCAGTCCATTTCTTTGATGACAAATTATAAATACATTTTACCACTTCACACAGAAAAGCTATTGATAATAATGATGATATGGGAGTGAGAGCTTCTCCATGTAGTACTATACTATTACTCTTCTGGAGCTATGACAGCATTGTGTATAACTAAGTGTGAATTCTCAGGCTGTATTCATCTTTCTCCATACTGGTAAGGATGTTACTGTGTGCTCATATAAGCAGAATGTGGCAAAAGGTTCCTCCTAAATCCAGACATAGCACAGGTGAGAAGAGACTTTGTCTCATTCCTCACTGACCAACTTCATAATTCTATTTCATAAAATGGTCGGATTGTTAAGGAAACTTTCCTGTCTGTCCCTCGAGGAGCCACTCTGTCAGTCACTCACGCTGCCTGAGCTGGAACTGAGGCCCCTTTGCAGCAGGAGGCTCTGTCGCCAAAATCATTGGGAAGAAAGGAAACCCTCCAACACCACCTTTTTTATGTGTTAGTGAGCAAGGCATTACTTTATTCTGAACAGGGTATGTAATGAATCATTCCAGCTACACATACACCTTTTAAGACTTCACTCATTTATACATTTTTGGCAAACAAAGAAATTAATATTCATTAGTTCTACGTTATATAATTCTCTTCATTAATTTGTATTCTAACCCCTATTAGTTACTGATTTCTTGCACTTCATGCTAATTTGGTCCACATTCTTCAGTGTTCTTATTGTCCTTTCTCAGACGGGGAGTCTTCAACTCTCACGCTGTAGTGTCTTTATAAATGTCCTCTGTTACTTCTTGTTACTCTAACATCTCCTTGAAAAGCAATAAATATAAGATCTCAGATATTAAATCTTCAACTCCCTCAGGCTTTGTTTATTGCAGCTTATCAGGTCTAGCCCAGCAAAACTCAAAACCAGGGATAACAGTCTGTGAAAAGAAACGCAGCCTGATGGCAAAGTGGACACCACCTATGACCAACAATCAGTTAAAAAGTTACTTAAAACCATTAATTAGAAGAAACATTTAGGAAACTTATATAATTTCCAACAGCTCCAGTGACCCTATGGGTGCCCCAGTTGACTCCTCACACACCCCATGCTCACACAGTCACACCAGCTTTCCTTACCAGCTCAAACCCAGGCTTTCCAGAGCAGGGTCTCAGACCTCTGGATCCTTTCAGTATTTTAGTCATGGTGCAACATCAGAATCACAGCTGGAGCTGGAGCCTCCAAGGAGGGACCCTGAGCAAAGGAAGCCCTGGGCTTTTGTACCCTCACAGTCAAAGTGCAGGGAAGTCTGGGGTCTTCCAGCTGAGTCCTCAGCTCCTGCCATGTCTCTGAGTGTCCTGTCCCCTGGCTAGCACCACAGGTCCCTGTGCCCTTTGTTGTGCAAAGGTTGGTTCCAGTTCATGTCCTCTTGTCTGGGGCTCTCACCACCCAGAGCTCAACCCAGAGCTGAGCCCAGAGCTGGCACTGCAGCTGCCCATGGAGCTGAGGCAGGCACTGAGTGTATTCCTCCACAGGATTCTCCATATACTTTCCCAGTATCTGCTCTTTCTGCACCTATCTGTGCCTGTTTGGACCCAAAGGTGCCTGTTCTCACCATTTGTACCAAAGACATCCACATAAAAAATGGAATTATGCCTGATTCATTTAATTCTGAGGTTGTTTGTCCTGCAGGTTGGTAATGCACTGGAGCTGGAACGACCAGTCCTTCGTCAGCATTTGTTGTATCTCTGCAGCACAACTCCTCCTGATGAGTAATTCTTTTTATAGAGTTATTTTACAGCACTTTCTGATATTTTTAATAGTAATAAGGTGCCTAGATACCAGCTGTCTAAAAAAACCTAAGACGGTCTGATAGACTGAATAGGCACTAAGAGTGAAGTCATGAAGAAAGAATTGAAAAATAAAGTAAAAGATTTAGAAAGCAAATCAAGTATTCCAGAAACTGCAGTTTGATGTATAATCTTGAGAAAAAAAATCTAGAAAGTACATGGAAAAATGAAGAAAACTTATTAAAATAATAAAAAATGTTTTAAATAATGAAGAGTTCAGAATTTAAGTAGAGATGTGGGTAAGTGTTAAAATATTAAGCAATTGGATGTACATTATAAATGCAGTATGGAGACATGAAAAACACAACAACTATAATATTTTAGTTCTGTCTTCTTTAGCAATGTTTAACTCTTTACTGAAATAGAGGTCCAGAATTGGTTGTTTTCTCGAATTTTTGCATTCCCACATATGATTTTGCTGATGCCTGGTTCTTAAAGTTCATCAAAGATTGAATATCATGCGCTCTTTTTGATCAATAATAAAGTAATAGCAAGAAACAGAAAAAAAAATATGCATAGAGTTTAGATTATTTTCAGTCTTCTTTAAAGAGAAGCCATTGGTAGATCAATTGGCATTTGTCATAACATTTGTTGTACCTTGTTGCTCCTCATAATAAATACATTTCCACCAGAACATAAAATATACAGTTTACATATATGTACACAGTGTCTTTTGATCTGTATTCAAAGCTTGTTTGCTATGGCTTCTTAGCTTCATCCTAATATGTTGTATCCTATCCACACTCTTGGCAGATTGAAATGTATGGCTTAATCATACTCATTTTTAAAATGCTCAGGGGCTTGCCAGTGAGCAGACTGCCTGTGATCTCTACAGCCGGTGGAATATCTCTTTGGTCAGTATCTGACTTCTTCTTATCCACTTGTGGCAAAACCAGCAGACCCACCTCCATTAGCAGGCAAATCTCTAAATGCTGCTTTGCTCATTCGTTAGTTTTATGTGGTAGTCTTTGACCACATTTATAACCTTTCTTCTTTAGTCTGTATCTGACTGAATATCTGTTTTCATTGTACTGATCCTGCTTGCAAACTCCAGAAAAAAACCAGCACCATTCCCTTCCACACTTTTCCTATGGGCTGTGCAAAATCAAAAAGTGGAATGTAAAGGATATGAGCCATCACTTGACAGATTAGCTAAGGGGAAAGAGAATGAGGAAGTTAAATATATAATTTTGTGCTCTACTCAGGGTTGTTCAAGGATCCTATGAAAAGAAAAGAAGCAGTTCCTTGACGGAAGAAAATATTGTGCAAAAGCACTGAAAATTGAGATTATTATCTGATAAGAAGCCTTCAGACAACTTTGCATCAGTCAGATAGAATTCTAACTTTATAGCATTTAACCAGAAATCTTTTTCTTTCTTAAAATTTTTGCAGATAAGGGAAGACAAGGAGACCTCAGAATGTGATCAAATATTTTAAAAAAAGTTATGTGTAGAAGATAAATAAAATAAATAAGTGTAATTGCACTTATTTACATGAGGAACCTTGTAGGATGACAAATCCCTGTATATAATGAATTTCTTAGGGGTCTTGGAAGGCTATAATTTATTCAGGGACAAATTGTAAGCAATGTTTCTCTAAATCAGGGTGCATTTGTCAGCTAATATGGGAAGTTCCACTCTGCTGGCAGCTCTTTAAAGTGAGACTTTTTTACTGTACACCTAGACATCATCTGAGAACAGCAATAACCTGCAGGTGCAATCTACCATCTACAAGGCACTATGTAATTCAAGATTCCCCACTGAAATTCAATTTAGGAATGTGCTGTAAAGGTTTCTCCTAGTGAGACATTGGTATCCCACTGAACTTTAATGATTGCTTGTGGGTTAAAGCTAGAGGGGTATATCAACTCTCAGAAAAAAAAATTGAATCAACTTATCAAGACTCCTGGAGATAAAAGGCCTCCTACTTATCTCTGATAGACCTGATTGTGCCTTATTGTTTCACAGCTTTAAATATTCCCCTCGTTAATGGTAAGATAATTATCATTCCACCAACTCTGACAAAGCCACCATTTTTCAAAGTAACATTACATACAAGATGTGGAGAAAAAAAGAAAACATTTAGACAAGACTATTAATAAGATGAACATGCACATGAATTTCGAGAGCAGGAGTCTTACTCACTTTCAGTTCTAGTTTAATTTAGCACCACTACACTTCAGCAGAAATTTAACGCACCTCAATCAGACCAGAAAAATATTATTTTTTAAATACCATGTCTAGGGTATGCCTGATAAGACTGGTGGATATTCTATAATTTGAGTAAATATAAATATATGTATGTTTGTACACATGTACACACAAATACACGTGCATTGGGAGGCATTTAAAAGACCTGTAGATGTAGCAGTTGGGCAGTAGGCTTAGTGGTGGACTTGGCAGCATTCAATTTATATATAGACTAGATGATTGTAAAGGTCTTTTCTAACTGAAATTATCCTAAGATTCTAAGATATACAGATGACACCATGCTGGGGACACCAGCTAGTATGCTCATGTGCAGGACTGCCATCCAGAGGCACCCAGACAGGCTGGAGGAATGAGCCAATGGGATCCTTACAAAATTCAATCAAGGCAAATCCTGCACCTGTACGGAAACCACCCCCTGCAACGACACAGCCTGAGGCCTGCTGGGCTGGAGCAGCTCTCTGGAAGAAGCTGTGTTGATGCTGGTGGGCAGTACCCAAGCAGCATAGAGGGCCACTGCCCCCCTCATGTGCATTAGCAGGGGTGTGGTGACCGCAGTGTCGCAGGATCCCTTTCCTGCTCTGCCAGGCCAGCCCTGATGCCGGCCGCAGTATGAGGTACGGCTTGGTACCCTGGGGAACCTTGCCAATCCTGTGGAGCCTTTTATGCTAGCGAGGAATGAGCAGCAACAAGAGAGAAAGGCGGATTCTGGTAAGGGAACGACAGCTGAAGTTTATTGGTGACGCATGAGGGGACACCTCACCTCCAGAGTGTCAGCCTTAGCAGGGCACTGAACACTCTGCTACAGCAACTTATATAGGGGGGAGGAGCATGGGGATGGGTTCAGTAACAGACCAATCAGGATGAACATGGGAGTGGCTTAACAGGTAACAGACATTTGTTATAATGTCAAATATAACAAATAACAAATCAGAGAAAAGTAGGAGAGGAAGGCTGGGGTCCTGTCCAATCACTCGATCCCTTCCCTACAACTTTCTGGACACAGTGAGGGGCCCCAAAGTGACAGACAGGCCTCGGGGGTTACATAACACCCTGATTGACAGAGAACTGTAACTTGGGAGAAACCATAAGAGGTAACAGGAGGGGGTACACGGAACGAACCATTGTGGGGTACATAGGACACAAAAAACAGTATGAAAACATACATCAAGCAAACATAACCTAAAACACACCACTACACAGGGACACATCAGTCAGTTAAAGGAAGGCATTATCTCCCTCTGTAGAGCACTTGGATCACCTTCAGGACATTTTTCTCAACCTTGGGTCACCCTGTACAACAAAAGTGCAAATCTAGAGGATAAGTGACGAAGCTGGGAGGGGCTGGATCACTAAACCTCTAAGCAGAGGCTGGATGGCTAGAGCTTGTTCAGCCTTGAGAACTTTTTCTTATGTGGGACTTAAGAATAGTCCCCAGGATGTTCAAGGATGTCATTGAGAAGATGGAGCCAGGTGATACAGTGCTGGAATCTCCCCATAGCTCCTGACAATGTGCCAAGAGTGGCTGCTCCCAGAAGCGAAGCACTCTGAGTAGCAGTAGAGCAGGGCTTGCTCTCTGTAGCACAGTGGTGCACTGAAGCACCAAGGGCAGAGACAAGAATGAAGGAGAGAACTTCTTTATAGGTTCCAAGGTGGTTTATCACCAAGGAGTATCCAGAGACAAAAGACATTGAGCCCTGGTGTGCAGGGACTTTTATACAGGGGAGGATCTAGGGGAGGGTACAAATCTTTAATCAATAGGGAGAGGAGTGGGGAGGATCACAAGGCAGCATTCACGAAACTTAAACCAATGAGGATGCACAGGGGGAGGGGAACAGTTCACACAAACCAATGGGGCTTCCAGTAACAGGGGATTTCCAAGGCAGGGGGCTGGCACAAGGTGGGATTTACAACTCAGTAAGGGAAGGAACAGGGAACAGTCTGGATTAAGGGGCAGGTCTAGGGCTAGATGGACAACTAAGTGGGAGGATACAGCTTGGGGCTGAACCAACAATACAGCGGGGGAACGGAACAAACCATTAGGAATAAAACACACCACAACAACCTGGGTCTTCACAGTGGTACATGGATGAGACACAGTGGGTATAAACCAAAGTGAGATGTTCAGATTAGCTGTAAAGAGGAATGTTTTTCCCATGAGAAAAGTCTATCAGGTCACCCAGAGAGGTCAGGCAAGTGTAGAGTGTTTCAAGACCAGACTGGGTAAAACACTGAGCAACCTGGACTGATCTCTCGCCTGAGTTATGCCATGATACTGTGATGTACTATAAATTTAGGCTCTCTATTAGTATCTATATTATTACTAGATATGTTAGAGAAACTAGTTGACTAGACTAGATGGGCTATACTAGTAGAATATGATAAATTATACAGAAAATGTAATTGCAAAGACAATGTAGGAAAAGTTCTTAAACCACGTGGTTCCCCTAGATCACAGAAACAGAATTTTTGTGCTTGGATTTTTGTTCTTGGACTTTTTCATAAGCTGATAGAACACACATTAAGACCATTGTATTTGAAATTTTACATGTGGAGTTTTAAAACATCTCTGATAGAAAATCAAAAATTAATTGCTTTGTCTGCATAAGCAAAAGATAATTTCCATTTTCTTCCAAGAACAATGTTAATAAATAGTCAGCCAAGCAATATTTAGTAGAAAAGGGCATAATTTTTTAAATATCCATGCAGATAAAAATAGAATAAATTATGTATTCTCAGATCTTATATTTCAGCTTTCACTAAAACTAACTTTTTTTAAAAAAAGTAAAACTTAAAAAGATTTCTTCCTTCAGGCTTTTAGGTATAGCTTGGCATATTTCTCTTTCTCAAAAGGAAATAGACAATCTACTTACTTGAAACAACAATTTAATAAAATTAAAATTAAATTTGGAATGTCACATAAACTTCTGTGTGTTACCCCTTTTAAATCATATTAAACATCACAAGTTTTAAGGATTCTTGTGCTTGGGTTTTTCCATGTTAACTCGTCGCTTGGGGTATGACACTGACCTCTGTTTCACAGAATAGTTTGATTGTTTATTTAACTGGTCTTGAACTGAAGAGTAGACCCAGTGTAGATAATGTTTCTTCAACCCCACAAAGCTTTAAATAATCTGAACATTTTAAAAATAAAATTTAAACTTATATCTTCTTTTTGTTTGTTTGTTTGTTTTTAAAGGAATCTGTCAGAGACCACACATAAAAACAGAAATGAAAAGACAGGATCCAGGAAAACCAGTAGATTAATGGTTGAAGAAGACACCAAAAGCAGAAAGAATCAATCCCCCTAACTGGGTTTTCATGCATGGATAGTCTGTCATGGCATAATCAGTGATTTGATTTCCCATGATAGGAGTGAAATGTGAACCCTAAGATTACCAAGGGGGAAGTATATCCCCTGCCCTTGGAGTAAGGCACAGAAGAGGGAAGTAGAGCTGCTCCAGCTGAGCCAGTAAGCAATTCGTAACACTATGAAATTTGGTTCTGTACTAAGAATCTATTAAAGCTGACACAAATTGGCATCCTGAACAAAGTTTTTGATAGTTTTGGATAAGTATGTGCTTTTTGCTGGACAATGGTAATTAAAGGGTTTTTTCCTGCAATGTTACAGCACTAATTGTGCTGCTGGGAAAACAGATATCCATGAGGTATTGCCATGTGAGTGTGTGTTTTTTGGACTTCTTTGCATTTACAGGGTTTTGGATGTCCAATGTCCTTTACTCTGCTGTGCTTATTTTGTCTATAGATCATGTCAGAAAGAAATCATGTTTGTGATGACCACTGGTTGTGATGCAACTAGAACAGGCAATTGTAGCCACATGTAACTTACATAAGCATCATGCCATAGCACTACTGATTTTCATCAGTGGTAGTCTTAATCTCCAATGGTCTCAACCACAGAGTATGTACAACATGACTTTTCAGTCAACAGCAATGTCCCAGTCATACTCTCTATTCCTCTATTGAGAACACTTAGGAAAAGGAGATGTTAGTGTTTTATGAGTTTCTCTTTTGTTTCAAGTTCCAGTGATGTAGAGATCCCATCCACTTCTCCACTACTCTTATTACAAAGTATTTTTTAGTCTGTCTACCTTTGAATTTTTACCAGACACAAATGATGACCTTTCTGCCAGTAAAACCCAGCTACCACAAGAATTTTAGTGTGTATAAAACAATGCATATAGGCATCTCCAAAATTCATGTTTATTTAAAATAATATTCCTTTTTCCAGAGTAACCTATGTGTACTGCTAAGTGCTTGAAAACTACAAAGTAATCATCTGTCACCCATCTGACATGCTCTAGCACACAGTACAAGGCAAGAAACCATTCTTTCTCAAGAGGTGTGAAAGAGCTGCCTGCTGATTAGCTAACATTTAAAATCTGTTTCAAATCAGAGGTTGAATTGATTTATGCATTCAGGAGTAATTTGGGTATATTTTTTTCCAAATATTTCCAAAATATTTCCTGTCTTTCTGGATAGAGATGGAATAAAACAACAAAAGACAGATTTCATTCTTCAGAAGTTCATGCAGTGTTCTTAGCTAAATATTTGTCCAAAAGCATCTTTCTTACTGATTCCTCCTTCAGCTAAATTCACTTTTCCTATCTTTTTAGTCCTTTACCCATGAGATGTTCCATACAGCTTGGAAATTCCTTTGCCATAGCATTTGTTGTCTATTCCAGAAACAGCTTGACTTTTCCAGAATCTTGTTTCAGCCTCTTTATGAAAGGATGGACTCTTTCAGAAGCTTCTATTCTTTCAGCTACCTCCAAATAAGAAGATTTAATAGTTCCTTCATTTAACCTGAAAGAGAGTTGACCTAGCATGCTATCATCTTCAGTGATGCGTGATTGTTGGTAAATATGTTATTATCAACAAACAATACCACAAAATGCAGTGAGAGAAGAGTACTAAAGGCTTTTTTTTTTTTTTTTTTAATTTTATTAGAAAGCAGAATAAAATGCTTGGGGTGGTATTATTATTATTGTTATTATATTATTTTACTGTCTTTATATTATTTTACTGTCTTCTTATAACAAGCTGTATAGGTAAGCTACTGGACTTTTGGTACATTTGGTTAAATGGGTATTTATTTTGTATTATAATAATATCAATAAATAACACTTTGAAATCCATATATGGATCATAAAATATCACTTTAATTAAACAATTCATTAAATTAACTACAAGATTGATTACATTATCCAAGTGTGCTTTCACCAACAATTTTACCAGAAAGACAAAGAAGGAGAAGACAGATAAAATACAAAAAATCACATTCTCCTAGAAACAGTGTTTTCTCTTCTTATTGGGGTCACAGAGCAAGATATGTCTGTTTCTCAATGTATGTATGAGGATCTACTTATTTGACAAGGTTATTACTGGGAGACAAGGTTAGATGTTCCCTGTGTGTCAGAGAGCTAGTTCACAGCAATTTCTTTGTACTTAATAATAGGTGTCAGTTCTTGAGAAATTATTTTTCTTTGACTTCTGTATGACTGATGACCATATATTTATTCATAGTTAAGTACCAACAGTTTGAAACTCAGACCAGGTAGCTCCACTGGCCACATGCTACTGATTTAATCAGGAGAGCATCATTGTTCTGGCTATCAGCGCCAGCACGTAATATAAACTTCTGGGAAAAGTTTTCTCAAAAAACCTCAGTGTAACTGCACTGAAGAATAGCAGGACATGAACATGACATGGTTACTAATGCATGTAAACCTCCTGTACACACAATTCACACAATTTGATTGTCAGGGTCTGTGTCAATACAATGCATCATTTACTTGTCTCTCCATGAATATTGTAAGATATTTGGAGTGGTTATATCTTTCACAGAATATAACAATTGTCTTGGATTTTTTCAAAGTACAGATGAATCTCTACAGCTATTCTGAATTTTTTACCTTCATAATTGTTTTTTTCTGAAAAAAATATTGTTTTCCTTTCCCTTTTATAATATCGAGAGTGTACTTTACTTTTCACCAAAAAAATTTTGATATTCTATGTGAAAGTTTACAACAAAATGGGATTATGAAATGTAAACACTGTGACATTTTGAAAATGTTTTATTGGGATCAATTTTTACAAACAAAGCATTTCACTGTCTTCAGTGAACTCCTTCTAGCATAATATTTTGGCATGTCAAAATTGTTATATTTCAAGATGAAACAAGTATTTCCAAAAAATTCTTTATGGAGCATGAATCCTGTTTTTCACACAGCTCTATCCTTTCTCTTTAGAGATCTTTCTGACAAGTTATCCCTCCTGAGAGTTTTCCATCCTTTTCTTCCCCAACTAAGTGTTTCTCCATTGAGCAGCAGTTTGTTAAGTTATGGTCAGAATTGTTGCTTTAGTTTCTGACCATAAAACCTCTAACCTCTGTGAAAATCTGAAAAATCAACAGGGGCAAGCCCGAACATCCTCATAAAAATATACATTTTAATACAGACAAGTAATTTAATGGTCTCAGTGAGTTCCATCATGGAAGATTGGTTTACTTATCTCAGTAAAGTTGTTGTATGTATATTCCCAAGACTTTAGTTGTTGCAGTTAAAAAGTACGAGCTTGTAGCTGAGAAATGGAAACAACAGGAGCTATTTTAATGGTCCCTATAATATTTTAAATTTATCATTGTATTGTGGTATATATATTAGTTTATATATAAGTTTATATATTTATACATATTTTTATGTATATATATGTTCTGCGTTTTTATCTATTTTAATTTCATTTGCATAATAGCCTACTAGCAAATGCTTCATGAAGACAGAAATAACCCAAACCAGCACCACCTCCACCAAAAATCTCACTACCAGTAGAAAAAAATACGGCCTTTTTAGGACTTACTCCCACATGAGTTTAGTAAGTCTTCACCACTTATCATAGTGAACAGCACTATTCAGTCACTTCAGAGTAAGTGGGGTTGTTATTTGAGTTAATATGCTATATAACTGACCTCTAACCTAGAAATGGTGAATGTTTAAGCTGTAAATTTGTCCTTACAGGGACAATGTTATAGCCAGGGTGTAACATGATTTGGAATAGAAGGAGGATGATATCTTAAGAACTAGCAGTGTTCAATGAACACTAAGATATATAATTTTTAAATTGTATGTAAGCATAACCTGTTATCAAAACAACAGGATTTAGAAAATTTTCAATTATATTCTATGAAACATTGAAAAACAAAGATTTTCCTTTAGCTCAAGATATTATTAAGCGCCGAAAGAAACATATCGCTCATATCAAAATACGAGTTATAAGACATAAAACATTTTTATTAGTAGATTCTATGGGCGTATTATTAACATAAGGCATACTATCAAAGCAAAGGAACATTTGAAAGAAAAATTGTGACCAAAAAAATCATATTTGCCACATATTTAGATCTCTTTAGTGTTGACTGTGATGCTTTGGATGAATTACTGCATGTAATATATTATTTGGCTGGCTTGAATATGGTTTAGAGTCATGGATTTTGTCATATTTCTTTCATTATTTCTGATTTTTAAACATAATTTATATTATCATGTCATTCTGGTTTAGCTGTTTTAAAAAAAGCAAAAGCTTAGGAGCAATCTAAGGTTTTAAACTTAGTAGACTCCAAGCTGTTCACTTAAAATTCAAACAGCCAAAGAAAACTCCCCCAAAAGAACAGCAAAGTTTATTTCTATTCCTCTTCTGAAAAATATTGGGTCATTTTCTATTCTCTAGAAACTGAGGAAGTTAGTTTCTTAGAAATAGTGTTTATTTCGATATGTAGTGATCCACATCTTTGAATGAGTGATCATCAGTGATCACAAATGGCAGAGAGGCTTGAATATCTTGAACTCTAGACAAAAGTCACCTCCATAAAACCATGTTTTCTGTCACTCAAATTAGGGAAGGTAAGACAGAAAGAAGTATTTTGCTGTTCACAATAATTTGCCTAATAACATTCAATTCACTGAAGCAAGCAATAGGACAAGGGGCTTAAAATAATAAACACTAATGCCATACTAAGATAAATAGTTAAGAGGCCTCTCCTAGCATTTAAAGTCTTTCTTAAAAAAAAAAAAGTTTGAATGACAGTGACCTTTGAGCATGTTCTGTATATTCAAGCCCACGTAATTTACTTGGGTTCTCTCTGCAATACAGTGATTTCCTTCGGGAGGAGTCACACATGGCTGTACTGATAGAGCACTACTTCAGTATATGCTGTCACCTAATTCTTTTTAATCCAATCCTATGGTCAAAAGATAAGTGAGTAAAGTAAATGATAGGAAAAGAAACAAAACCCCAAACCAACCAAAATCCCATCTGCCCGTACTGTGAAAGGCAACCCCTGCTTTCAAACTTCTGCAAATTTTCCCATCTGGGCTGACTTAGAACTATGAACAGATGCATCTTTTGTGGGTATCCTAGGTGATGCTGATATGAGTAGGGCTGAGAGAAAATTAAATGTATTTTAAAAGCATTCTTGGTTATTCTATGCTTTCTCACTGAATTAATTCAGCATTCTTGAAAATGCTTTGTATCCTTCAATATAAAGCAGATTCTATTTTCGTGCCTTGCACTGCAATCTCTTTGACACATGCTGGTTATCTGTGTCCAGACTGGGCAAAGTCAGTGACCCATACTCTGCAGTAACTGATGTTCAAGCTTTCTATTGCAGTCTTAAAAATGAATGTATTTCAATCCTGACCTTCATCACTTGTTCTGATCCCAGCCCTGAACCTTTTCTAACCAGAGACTAGCAGTCATAAATAATGTACTATATTTTGTAATGGTTTTTCACTGTGAAAAGAATATCACATAGAAGTTGAATGAGATCACTGGCTGTATTTCTACTTGTGTTGACAGAAACATGGCTCTCAAATCTGAAAGTGGTTTACACGCTTTACACCCGGCCTGTCCAGGTCAAGCACTAACACAGCTGTTACAAATGAAGATTCTTCATATGTTAGGAAAATGAGTAATGGAAAAGTTAAATAATACAACCTTTGTTAGTATAATTCATAGAGAAAACTGCAAAAGGAAGTACCTGGGTAAGTCCTTTGTCTGATGATGCTTCTCTACAGTGGTTAGTCTTAAAGAGACTTTATTTATTTATATTTATGCTGATTCTTAAGAAACTGGAATAACGTTCACTGTTTCCAGTGACAGCATAAGATGGTGTTGCATGTTTGTGATCTCATAATCAGGCAGAAGGTCCTAAAGCTTACTGTTTTATGGGTCATTTAACCTTGATCCAATAATTAGTACATAAAGGAATATCTTTACTCAAATACCTGTACATATGCATAAGCACGTGCAGAAGCGTGAGCATGTTTCTGTATGTACATGCATATCACAAAGGTGAAAAATTGCCTTAATAAGAAACAGAGAGATGTTCAACAAATGAGTTTGTATATATTTCCCCAGCATCTACATCTGCTTCAAATTCAGATATGCTCAGATAACTTTTAAAAATTTAATAACTGCACCTTTATTCTTAATGAGGTGAATTCAAGACATTTGCTGTGCTTTAATATCAGGATAATTAGAAGCCTAGGAAATACAAACACTCTTCACATAATATTCTGACTCTTCAATCAAGATTAAGAAAAAAAACCTTGAAATTTTCTGCAGCCATGGAAATGATGGAATGTATTGTAATCAAGTGGACTTATCTTAAATGAATCAATGGTGTTGGATGCACTCAAGAGTGCAGAGGTGTATTAAAACTGACTGGATTCCACAAATTACTTGAACAGTTGAAGTAATTAGAAAACCATATGATTCAGAAGGTCCATATCAGAGTTTTCATAAATCAGGGATAGAGAAGTTTCATTACTGCTGATTTACTGTGGCCTCGGGTAGGCCTTACGTGAAACACAGGCAAAACACTGGCTTTGCAATAGCTCCATTCATGGAGCTGACCTCCACTCAATAGAGAAATCCTGTAAATCAGCAGCTTTGAAGTACCTAACCTGTTGCAAAAACACATGAATAAATATAAAATTTTCTAGATTCATAATTACAGAATCCTAGGATTGCTCATGTTGGAAGGTACCTTAAAATCATCTAATTTCAATGCTCCTCCTATGGGAGGGACACCTTTCCTTAGATCATTCATAATATATAAAAATATTGAAGTTTATAAACTGCTATTGATAACTTTCTGTTTTAAGTTTGATTTATCTTCCTGGAAAATCTTACCTTCTAGCCCATTATTACACCAAGCCCAAGAAGAACATCTTCCTTCACGTCACAAGCTTGTTTATGAGCACTTCAGTACATGAGAGCTATAGGCATCTATGCAGCCAATTTTTTTCCTACTCTTTTTTTTTTTTTTTAATCAGCATGATTATGTTTCAAGAAACACAACTGAAATTTGAGAGTACAAACCCGCTGAGTGAAGAGGAGTTTATTATTTATGACACTGATTTAAATGTGAAAGAAAGACCCAGCTATGTTGCATTAAGCTTAATCTGAAAAGGCAGCTGATAGGGATTCCCTGCTTTACAGGTAGTAACTAGTCCTTCAGATCACCTAGGAACTGCTGGCAACGTGTCCTACTTCCCAAACAGGTCACAATGATCCCCTGTAATTAATTATCTGCAGATTGGCACTTTTCACAGAACTTCACCTTAACAGTCTGTAAAAGCTAGTCACTCCTCAAGTTCTGTGCCTTTTTTCAGATTGTCCCTTTGTTATTTGTTATGCCCAACAATTTCTCTTCAGTAGTTTCTCATTTTCTGTTCAGTGAACCTCAGGCCAGGATTTCCTGCCTGCGTACTTTAACAATGTCCCCCCATGAAGAGGAAAAATTAGTAAACCAAAGAAGTGCCTATGGTTATCTAAGCTCCCTTAAAAACCTTTGAAAGAGCAATTAAGTCTAGTATTGTTCTAAATTTAGCTTTGGGTGACAACATTCCAGTTAGGTTATAACATTTTGCACATGCTTTTTATTCTTCCTCAAAAGAAGGGGAAAAGTAATCTCACCTCTTATCCCCTCCACTCATAATATTATCAAACCTACGGTAGAAAGTCTGACCTCAAGAAACTCCCCAGTCCCTTCATGTTTTCATCTGTCTGATGCAAAATATCTTTATTAGCAAGTGAGCAGAGGGAATTGATTGGAGGCTCCTTCACTACAGCATTTATTTTATCTTTTGCACCTTATATTTAACTTTGCGTGAAGGCACTCTGTGCTGTGGCTTTCTTCACCTGTGACTCAAGATGAGGGTATCTGCTTAAAACATGCAATCATTCATTGTTTCCAGGGGTAGAAAGGGAGCAGGGTCAGCCTCCAGTCCCACCTGATCAGGGACAGACCCTCCTTCCTCTGCCTACTCTTCACCATTAAATAGAATTGATTGAACTAACCTTAAATACAACTCTACTCTTTCTACCCTCATGACACACCACCAAATGGCAAATTGCAAGGGTTCACAATTCCCCAAGATAAAGCCAAATGGTAACAAGTAGGGACAGCTTCAGAGAGTGAGGGGGAAGATTGATATGGGGAAAAAGTAAATGCATGAAAATATATGAAAAGAAGAGGAATGGAGAAGTAAATCCAAAAAGATATTAAAATAGTATGAAACAAACAAAAAAAAATCAGAAGCCTAGAGTAAAGGAGAAAAATATGAGAAACCTTTCCAGCGAGAAAAGAGGAAGAGAAAGCTCATAATATGGTAAATTACAAGAAAAATCTTCCCAAAATATGACAAAAATATACGGAGTGATAGTTGATCAGTAAAGAAGGAAAGTTCTTAAGAGGAATTATTTAGGTGAAAAATCAAGCAAAAAGGCTTATTTCCATGGAGAAGAGATTATAGTTATCCTCCGAGTCATAAAGATTTCAATAACCTCTCTTAAAATCCTAATAGAAAATACAGCAGGAAATTAAGTCCTAATTAAGGGATGGAGGGTTGCTTTAATTTACCAGTGTATATTTTTAAAAAGCTTTCTTCTGAAGTGAGAGTGTGCTCAGCATTTTTTAAATCCAGATTATAAATTTAGTTTAAGAAGAATTTCAAAACTGAATGTTCATTATCCAATTTTTAGAAATCCTTTAAGACACTTTAGTCCACTGAATCTTGAAAATGTTTTTTCTATCAACTTTTTTCAAATTTTGCTGTCAAGTCAGAAGTTAGGTGTCATGATGAAGAGCATAACAGTCATAGTCATGCTTAAACAGTTCTGCTTCTCATAGGCAAAATGAAAATTTGTCAGACTATATAGTTCTAAAATAAAATATTAAGGTAGATTAGACCAGAGGAATTTGAAATAAAATATTAATGTTTTTAAAGGGCCTGTTGATTAATTCTATAAAAGATGTAACAGCAAAACTTAATTATCTTACTTTCATGTAAACTTTGTTTTGCAAGAAAGGGTGGGCTTTTTGTTGTTATTGTTGTTGTTTGGTTGGTTTTTTTGGTGAGAAAATGGTGTTTTTAATTTCTGTCTTAGGTCAAATAACCTCTTTTTAGCCTTGAGAAGTATCTTCTTCAGTGCTACATTTGCTGACTATTTATGAACAAAATGCCTAAAAGCACCATCCAATTCGAACACTTAGTTCCTGTAATGATTTATCTACAGCATCCAGAAGAAAGGAAGTGTGGGAGATGCTACTATTTGCTCTTATATGAGTCAGAGCTCAATTTTGCAAACTTAGAGACTGGCGTGGTTTAATCCTGCAAGTTGTGTAGCTCCACAATAGTTTTGGAAGGCACTGTGTGCCTTGGGGTGTGTGCTGGAGGCAGGAATGTGTGGGTGGACAGGCTGTCCAAGACTGTGGCATCATCACCTTGGAGCACCTTCAGTGTGCCAGGACCTGCCCCACACAGCAACTCAGACAACACCTAGGGCAAAATAGTGGCCTACAGGTGTGCATCCAAATTAAGTTCTACCTTCCTTCCCATCAGCACCTTATATGTGAAAGGGGAGTGTCTCGGTTTGGGAAGACAGGTATTTGCCAGATAAAAGCTGGAGTTTGCTTTGGAATGGGGAGTGTAAGCCACACCCCCCCCTCCCCTTTTTTTCAATTATAAATTTACAATCAGAGGCTCTTAGGCAAAGATTTTTGGGAATAGGAAATAGCAGTTCTTTACTAGTATGTATTACAAAGCAACCAGACAAAAACAAACAAACAAACAACAACAACAACAAAAAAAAAACTAAACCCAACCAACTACAGCATTAATAACCAAAGACAACAGTACCAAGAACCTTGAGGGGTTTTGCTTCACAAAACCCAGGGCAGTTTGGTCTCAGTGCTCCTGCAAGATCCGCAGGGCACCAAGCTGGAACGGTGGAAAGTCCCGGGCTGGTAGCTGAGATGGCAGGGTGTCCAGGCGGCAGAGGCAGAATGTCCCAGCAGGCAGGGGGGTGCAGGGTCACACTGTAGCAAGAGAAGCAGCGCCGAAGAAGCCGAAGTCGAGGTAGGGCTGGCTCGGCTCCCGCGGGTGGCTGAGAAGGCTCCCGATTCAGGCCGAACTGATGGTAGTAGATATCCCAGGACTGGATCTCTTCGGCCACACCGAAAAAACTCCTCCAGCGAAACTGCAGCCCAGCAGCTCTCCCTCTCTTCGAACGCCGAAAAAAGGAAGCTCCCCCCTACACACACACACACTTTTCAAGCTCTGTCTCCTTTGTTTCGGTTAATTGCCCTTAAGTATCCAATACTTGGTCTCCTTGGTAACTTATGGGTGAAAAAATTCTTTAGAGAAAAGAAGGAACAAACCTAACCCCCAACAGGGAGATAAGCCAGAGACAGACTTTTTATGCTGTGCCACTTAAAAGGTTTATTTGAAGAGGTGCACAAACCTCAGATGGATTTTGACCAAATCACCGCACAGCTCATCGGAGCTGCCTTCCAGTCTGTTTGTCTGGAGGCACCTGCACTTTCCCATGTAAACTACTTGTTGGCTATAGATCTAAATAATTAACACTATATGTTTAAAATCTTACTTTAAAACTAAGAATCAATGTTGCTCCAGTCCATTATTTGAATTATAAACTGTTCTTGGAACTCAGTAATATTTGCTAAGTAAATATATTCTTTAAAAAGCACTTTAGTAGTATATACACAAACTTATACCATCAGAACAGAAAGTGCATTTAATTGGCAAAGTATCAGAGAAAATAGGAAGATATTTTTTCTTAGCTGTGACCCACTACTTTCAATATCTCTAGAATGCTGAAGGAATATTTTTTATTGGAATAAATATTTATTCAAATAAATATTGGAATATTTTTTATTGTCTGTCATCATCCTAAGGAAACACTATGAATTTTTTTCACAGTATTAGGTAGCCAGAGGTTTCATATTGAAATCTGAATGTTCAAGAACACAATACAGCTTTAGCTCTCACTAAATTTGATTGAATTTAAAAATCACTAAGTGAAAAAAATATGGCACAGTTTATAAAATATTACTTTTTAATATATCCCATGAATGTTATTTATAATAATAAATAAATAGGCTCATTTTAAAATTAACAAAGTGGAAAAATAAAAAATTCGAGCTGTGTTTGCATTTCATGATTAAAGGTAGTAAGGCAATGGGGACATAGTTTACCGAGAAGGGAAGTCATATTTTTTTATATCAAATCTCTGTTTCTTTAATAAATCATGATTCATCATGATACTCACATACACATACATGCAACTTTATTTATATTTAGGCCTAGCTTCCAGTCTAATTTCTCTGACAATGGTGCCAAATTAATCTGAAAGCCATTCTGATGAGTTAAAACGCTGGAGGTAGAGACTCTTCCAGGTTAGCTTGACTCCTCCAGGTGGCAGTGAATCGCAGGCAGCACGGCTCCTCGGGGCATCATTGAAAACCTACTCACAAATATACGGGTCATGTGTGAGAGTGCGCAAAAACAACATTGTTTTTTTTCCTTGGCAGACAGCCTGCCTGCCTACTGAGCAAAGAAAGTTTAACATTCAAGGAGGGCAAGTCTTTAAGGCTGGGATCCGGGAAGGAGATTATGATGACCCGTCAGTGACCCCATTTTTACTGTCCCAACTGAAAAAATATCTTCTAATGGCAACACTCTTGCACTGAAACAGAGACAAGTGTGCAAGTCTCCTGCAGAAGAATTAGAGCGGTATCCGGGGCTGCCGTGGTGACAGCAGCAGCCTGCATCAGCATTGCTGCCGCATCAGCATTGCTGCCCCATCGCTGCCCCAGCGGTCCTGGTAGCCCCGGCCCCGCAGCTGCCTGCCAGCCTGCCAAGGAGCTGCTCCTACTGCTGCTGCTGCTGCTGCTGCTGCTGCTGCTGCTGCTGGAGAAAATGTTTTCTACAGCTGAGCAGCTGGGCCCCGCCACTGCTATGCAGAGCCTTGAAATAATTGTTTGAAATGCCGAGGGACGTGGCACTGGGAATTGAGCATTAAAAATTTCTTTTGCAAAACACAACAAAAATGTTTAAACAAAGACAAATGTCCCTGAAAACACTAAGTGCTGATTTGTTTGAAATAATAGAAGTTATAAAAAATTGAACAGTTCAAGTGGTTTTCTCAGCTATCTGCAGCTGTAAAGGTTGGGAGTGGAGGTTTGCTCAGTTCAATCCTAATTATTTTGGCTGTAACGTGGCAATAAACAAACAGATACTAAATCTTACCTAGTCGTGTCTAATCACTTTACTTAGTGATAAACTGAAGGAACTTCTATGATGAAATTATAAGCTCCCCCAAACCATCTAAACTAATTCATAGCTAAACAAAAGTCCTGAGGAAGGACGCTCATGTCCAAATTTGGATGCCTGAAGGATTATTCTGAGTCACAAAGGTATAACATTTCCACCAACTCAAAGTTTCAAACAAACCCCCCAAGTGGCTCTTCATTAGGATCTAAAATGTGAATTTAAGAACTGAACCCTAGACTTAGTTTTACAGGTTTCCTGCTTTTGGCTTGGAGGTGCAATAGCACTCAGGAAATGAAGATGTAAAAATAGCATTGTCTTAGTCAAGGATTTGGCCCATATGAGTAGATATCTCTTCCAGCTCATAATGATGTATTTAATTGATTAAAAAAAGAAGTTGCACAAAAAAGATTCCCATTTGTTTCCATCATACGTGTTCCAGGAAAAATGTGCCCTAAGGGCAGGCATTGGTTTTTATTATATGTGAATATGTGTTAACCTAGAGCTATCTGAGGTACTACTTTCAGGCTTACTAGAAAGTACAGTTTCATTGGTTTGGGGGTTACTGTTATTTTTTGCAACAAAGCTCTGCCCTGACAGCTACTTTCCTTAGGAGTGATGAAGCTGTCAGTCATGAGAGTGAAGTCTGTAGGAGACGAAGATACCTTGTTCAGCAGCAGCACCCAGGCTTGGCAACTCATTACCGAGGGACATTAGGATTAACACAAACCTCCCTGGCTCCAGAGCAAAGAAAAAAATTCACTTCCTTGGCTTGTTTCTCCTGTCACTTCTCCAAATGAAGGTGAGAAAAAAGAAGAGGAGAATAAGGAAACAAAGGTAGTAATAAAAACAAAGAGAATGAAGGGATAGGGGAAAGATAGTGAATACTTCACTTCTCCTTAAAACTATCCTCACTGAGAAATTAAAATCATGAAATACTGCACACAAACTGTTATCAACCATGAGATTCAAAACTTGTTTTAGACATTAGAAGGTGTCCAGAAATCATAATTTCAGGCAAAGTAGGGTATCCAAAGAGACAGAGTCTTGCACTTTTGTTTTTTACTGTGACATGACAAAAGATTCATGGGTTTCAGGAGCAGAAGTAACCATTATACCCATTTATCTGCAGCTTAAAATAGACTCATATCACTTGAAAGTCTATCCTGATCAGGTCCATGATTTTGATTTGATTGGCAGTGTGAATGTATCACACGCTACAACTAGAGATGTGAGATCTGATGTGCTCTCATCTTCTGAGCACCCATGGTTTGGACCATTTTTTGTGGTCTAGAGGGTGTACTTTTATTTGCATGATCTGAATTTTGTTTCCCATTGGTTTTCATCAGTTATGTGCAGTTGAATATCTCTTACCTTTTAAGTAGTTTCACAGACTTAAGTCAAGCACTGCATCTTATTAAGGAGGAGTATTTCCATTTTTTCGAAGCATCAAAGTATTTCAATTTCTCTCTCACCTCAAGTGCATGAGTGCATCAGATTTGATTCGTGCATAAGCAGAAAACCACTTCTATTTTTCTAACTGTTGGATATTACACTTTACTCCATTAATGGTCTGTTGATAGATGGTTTTTCCAAATGTAAAATATAATACAATAATTAACTAGGTCTCCATCACTTGGACTTCCCTGGCATTACACAGATGAAATGACAGTGTCTTCTCTCCTTTACATGTCCCAATTGTGATAATAATAAAATACCCAGTGAAAATATTACTGCCTTGTTACATAATTTTTTTAATTGGCATTTCATTCAGTTGATGTTGTGGGAGGTGGTCAGGGAGGCTTCAGCTACAAGAAGAATCAGTATTTCTAATTTAGAAGACATTTGCATCTTCACTGAACTGTACATATTCATGTAGAATTGTTTGATCACAGTCACTGTTTTCTTGCAATGATCTAAAAAAGGTGGTTTCTTTGAAAATCCTAAATTCAATTGAAAGTCTTACATTTTTACCTGTTTAGTTTACTGGAGAAAGTGACAGTATGTCTCTCACTGACTTTTTTGAAGATTAAATGTTTAATCAATGAATACATACAACCATAAAAATAAACACTGTTAATGTAATATTTTGTTTTAGTAATGCATTTAATTTGAATATTTGCATATTCTGGAGATAGGAGGTCTTGTTTTTCTAATAAGTAGATCAAAAACCTACTTTTAAGGCTGGAACTGAAGACTCAGACAGGATAAAAGCTTATACCTAAGCGATTGCATTATGGAGAATGATTTTGCATGTCAGAAAGCAATCCCAGGAGTGACTTTTATTCTGTCAAGTAGACTGTATCAAGGAAGTTTACAGTATGCTGGCTTGGTCAGCCATGGAGGCCACATACAAGCTGGATGTGATTTAGATCACATCAGCTGATGTCAATTTACTTTCAGAAAGCAAGGCATCAAACAGGAAGAGTTTCTGCTATTCCTACTTCAGCTGGGTTATTCTTTTCAAGTCAGACTCTGATCTGATCCTCCTCCTCTTGCAGGAATGTAAGTAGAACATTTTGATATTATATTTTAATTATTAATACTCATTACTCCCTCCTACTTACTGTAGTAGTATGACTATGCAAGTAATATTTGACCCAATGCTACAAAATGCACAGCGATTTAATGTTCCAATTGCTGTATCAGAACTTCATTATTCCTATCACCATAAAGATGCAAGAGCAGTCTGGATGAAATATTGATTAATCAATTAATCATCAGTTAAACCTAAGCAATAACTCTTGGTACTGCAGAGAGTAAACATAGTAAAAGAACTTTTATTCCTATGCCTGTGATTTTTCAATCTATTTTTCACTGATCTGACTGTAATTAAATCAAAAAGCCATTCTGAGTGGTAGTATTTTCTTAAGGAAGAATGATGCTGTGAATCAAGTTTTTACTTTTTCTATCAGTGAATAGAAATATTTCTTGGATGCTGGAAGCTTACACAACAGCACATAAATTTAACAGATTGACAAGTGTGCAATCTTCCCTATTTCTTATCCATCACACTTTTTTTTTCCAATTTCCTCTTTATGATTATCTATAACCTCTATTGAATTACTTATACATATTTTATTTCAGTATTTTTCACTGAAATAGGTCAGGGCAAGTAAGTTCCATGATGAAGAAAAAGGTCTGAGAAATGTTTATCTCATTAAAAGCACAATACAGGGATGATTATCCCACTGTATTCATCACTGGTGCAGCCTTCCCTGGAGTACTGGGTGCAGTCCTGGGCCCCACAATTTAAGAAGAATGGGATGGTCCAGCAAAGCTGGTGAAATGGCTGGAAGGCCTGTGCTGTGAGGAAAGGCTGAGGACTTTTGACTTGTCAAGTTCAGAGAAAAGGAGGCTGAGGGGTGACCTCATTGCTTTCTACAGCTTCCTGAGGAAGGGATGTGGTGGAGCAGAAAGGGTTGAGCTCTTCTCTCTGGTATCCAGAATGAGAAAGGTTCAAAGTTGCACTAGTGGAGGTTTAGACTGGATATAAGGAAGTATTTCTTCATCAAGAAGGTGTTCAAGCACTGGAACAGGCTTTCTAGAGAGGTGGTCTATGTCCCTACACTGTCAGTGTTTAAGAGGTATTTGGACAACACCCTTAACAATGTGCTTTATCTTCTGGCCACACCTGAAGTGGTCAGGCTGTTAGACTAGATGATCATTGTAAATCCCTTCCAACTGAAATATTCCATCCTCTCCCTCTCCTCATCGCAAAGTATTCTATTCTGGTGTGAACAAAGATCTTATTCACGTTTTATATTTTGTCTCTCCTAATTATGTTTCACATTTAGAAAGGAATATTCTGGATTTCAGAGAAGATTTGAAAAAAACCCAAACTATTCTGCTGCATTGAAAATTAAGTACTATCTCTGCGTATTCCTAAAAGTAGTCTATATTATAGTTTTATGTAAATGCTTCCTCTGATCACCCCAAGACCATTGCAACTTTAATACTGGTTAAATAACTTAAATACATTTATTGTGTTTAATAACCATCTCTCTCTTAAAGAGACATTATTGGAGATATTAATTCTGCTGTTGTTTATCTGATACAAGGAGAGCTCAAACAATATAAAACAATAGTCTACATGAAAGTCCGTGAGCATGATAGCTTCTGCTGGACCAGAAAGTGTTCAGAAGTTAACCCACACTCTGCAGTTAAATTGGCACTATAAAAATAGAAAATTCTCTTGGAAAGGAATGGGTACTCTGATCACAGCCTCATTTGAAGTACTCTAACCATTACCTTACAGACTTGTGTGCACACACTTGTGTGTCTCCAGTAAAATAAGTTCTCAGTTCTTCACTGTGACACTAAACAATTTCAGGTCATGCGCAATGAGGTGCCTGGCACCCTCTCAGGCTATGGCTGCACTATATAGTGCAGCCCAGCAGCAGGAGATGGGAACAATGCTGAGGACTGACATGCACGGTACATGCTTTTCAGAATTTATTTCAGGCTAGCTGTAGCCTGGCCCTGAAGGACTGAATGCCCATCAGCAATTGGAAGGAAGAAAGATACTTTTGGAATACATTTTCTAGTTTCTTACCCAAAGGGGCAAGAGAAAAAACACTTCAGGACTTTCAAAGGAGCCAACTGGAATGACAGTGCTGTTACCATTGTCAAGAGGGTTCTATATGGAGACACAAGGAAAGGCTCTTCAAAAGCAAACCCCCAATCCAAAATAAAAAAGTAATGAAGAAGCACCTGTAGAAGCGTTATTAGGAGCAAACTTTAATCCCTCCTGACAGTTGAAGGGAATGAATTGTGGCCTTCTCGGTTTGGGTTAGTGATGTAATTAGATAAAACAGTGGTAGTATCAGTGGTGCTCTCTCTGGCTGCCATTTCCTGAGAGCAAACCCACTGTGCCCCTTAATGAAGTCTTCTGTACAACCATTTTGTGTGCTGTCTGGTGCCTGCTGTACTTACACTTGAGAATACCTGCCAAATCTGGCTGTTCACAGAATTTAGGCATATGTTTTGTGATCAGATCCTGAGAATCAGACCCTGCAAATTTCCTGCAAAATTGGTTTGAGAGGTTTTCCAGTTAGTGGGCAGGTTCTTCCTCTGGCCTTTAGCAAACCACTGCCCCAAGCAGACCGAAGGTGTTGTGCCACCTCCTAACCTATGGTCATGCAGCCATTTATATGGTGCAATAACTTACAATAAAGAACAGGAATGGGGAATTTGTTGTTTGGGTTTTTTTTTAATTTTTTCTGAAAATATAATTTTCTTGAACCATTGCAATGGAGGTTGGAATCAGGTCGCTTAAACTGCATGAGGAATGTGCATTGAATCTGTCATATACCTTCATCAAAACCTCAAGATAAAATAGGTAAGTGTGTAACAGCAACTTTAAAAAAAAATTGAGGCTAAGCTTTGTTGTCTGTAAATAAAAAGAGACAAGTAGGAAAAAAAATGAATAAAAGTAGCATTGAAAACAAAGAAAATATTCTGTTTTTGAGCCTGGATCTACTGGAGGTAAGCAGGGGTATGCTTGTGTGACCAATATTTCAAAAATGAAACATATCATTTCCTGATTTTTTTAATCATAATCTGAAATCCATTGGATCATCACTGAGAAAAATACAGTGTATCCAGGCAACCCAGAAACTTCATCTTTTGTACTTAACACTGGATAAATATTCGATGGGTTATAAACATACAAAATGCAAATATTTCCTTACTTTATCTATATTGAGACATAATAGCTTCAGCCAGCTTCTTACTTTTCCACTGCTTGCTGACATTGTAATTGTATTTAAAAGTGCCTTTTTTTTTTACAATGAATTGAGAGTAGTAATCCAAGAATTGGTATTATTAATGTTTACATTAATGTCTAGTCTGTTGTGGAAATATCTACAAAGAACCTCCAAAGGCATATCACCTTCACTGGTTTGATTATTCAGGGAAAGCCTCAAAATTAGTCCTGGCAACTGCATGATACAAAGGGTCTGTCTTTAACTATTTTCATATGCTTGTAACTTTAAAATTACATTAGTAAATATTGTAGGTATCAGTATGAGATGTTGGTTTGTTCTTAAAATTTTAATTTTTTTTGGAAAATATATTCAGCATAATGAGTAAAATATTATTCATTTCTAGGTATAGAAAGTTCTTTAATCTTCTGATGTGTTATTTATTCCAGAATTTCATTTTAATTAGTAAGAGCCACAGAATGGGCACAGGGGAATAAATGAGAACAGAACAGCTATTAGGCTGTATATAGACCAGCATATAGACCTCAGCTGCTGGTAGATCACCTTTTCCAAAGAACTCAAAAACAATAACATCAGCAAGATTCTACTGATTCTGACTCAGCATTGCTGCCTTAGCGGACAGCAGCAAGCAAAATGCACATGATTTGATTTTGGTAAATAACATGTGGTAATACAAATTGGAGATGGCATGTTTTTACCTTTTTTTCAACTCTTCCTTTTTATCAAACCAAGAATGTATTTCATTTAGTGCGAGTTGAGCTTGTGACTGTGAATATATATGTAAAAATGGTAATGAACAGTTTTTTTTCATGCACTACAAATGATTATCCTATGAATCTCTTTTTTGTCTATTTTACCTAGCTTGGCAGAATTAGCTCTCAGAGCTTCAGCAAATAAAGTCTCAAACACTCTGATCTGTTACACTTTAAGTAGCTGTGATTTGTGATATTCAGTTGCTATATTCAGACATTTTATATTATATTGTCATTTTGTAGATTCAGGAATCCAAAGTGATACCAATAACTTAAGGAGTTCATTTTTTCACACAATTGGAGATTTCATATCTGGAAGCTTTCATTATCCAAAGGCAATGAGGAGATGAGGCTAGTTCAGAAGACTGCAGTCAAATTGGTTGAATTGCAGCTTTTGCCAGATAAAATTGAAATCTTTACAGTAAGGTAAGAAAGCTGGTTTGAAGAGCAGCTGAGCTCAAGCAAAAATAAAGGAAACATGTCTGTGTGATACTCCTGGGATAGTCACAGCACACACTTCTCAATCAACATCTGTCACTGATGATACTCCCTCAGAGGAAAGTTTGCAGCAGAGTATTTACTTCATCAATATCATTAAGTTTTAGTGATGGCTGATGCTGAGAAGACAAAATACATAGACATGTAAGGCAGTGCAATAGCAAAAAAATGAAAATTAGGAAAAATTGTTTTCATGTTATCAAATAATTATTATCAATTAATATCAATTCATATCAATTAATAAATGATTTCTGACCCATGCTTTAAAAAGGATGGGTCAGAAATAAATTTAATTTTTCAATATTCATGTTTCCAGAAATACATGTATTTATTTCTCAATAATATTTTATCATTTCATAGCATGATAAAAACAATCTAAAAAATGAAATACGTATCATAAAAACAAAAGGAGATAATGTATTTTTAAAATTCTGTGTAAATATCCATGTCAACCCAACTTGTTAAGAAGGGGTCTATGAATATGATCTCTATAGATTGTGACATACATAAATATATGTAAAGCATGAATTTACCAAAGAGAAACAATTATTCCTGCCCATAATTTGTTTCTGGCTGAGACTGCACAATTCTACATCATTCAGTCTCAATAATTATCTCCACAAAGATTAAAAAACGTGGACCTTTGTTTACCATTAAAGATGTTACAAAAATTTACTACAAAATTTTCCAATAAATGTTACAGTAGCATAAAAGTGTCTCTAGTTTGGCAACTCTCCCATTTTTATAATCAAAAATCACACTGACCCTTTGTGGGGAGTATGAGTGTGGATGGTTTGTTAATATGTAAGAAAATGTAAGAAATCTTGTCCCTCCCTCCTTCTTGCTGTATTCTAAAACTTTTTCTGCTTCCTAGGTTACAGTCACTGCTTTGCAAAGAACTATCTTTCTCCTCTGTCCCTGATATGCAACCACATGTTTGGTAGGATTAAAATACATTTTGTTTCCTCATACCCTGAGAGTAAATGATCAAGTTACTTTCCGCTATCTCTTGTCATCATCAATGAAATTTATTGCTCCCCATTTTTTGTGTGGAACCTTTAAGTTGCATTTACCATATTTTATGTTTCCTTGAAATTATTGACTGTTGAAACATGGAGATAACAAGAACAGATTTCATAAGAACCTCCCTTTCTTCCAGTGTGCAGGCATACATCTGTGCTTTGGAAGGCATAATCCAACTGAAAAATTCCCTGCTCATCACTTAAATAAAGCTTTTTCTAAGGCAGAGTGTTACAGCCATTTAGTTACTCAATCTAATACTAGACAAAAGATCTAGGGAAAGAAAACCCCAAATGCATACAAAAATTCTTCCTTTCATTAACATGCATGTTGCTTTCTAACCTCTATTTTTTTTTCTTTTTAGTGAATGAAGTCTTATTAGGTTAGTTAAATTCATATTATTTCAATATATTCTTATTTATTTAGAAAGACAAATACAGGGTGTGCATTTTCAATGGCTTATTTCTCCCCATATTTAAAACAAAACACAGTGAGGAATAGGATAGGCTTTAACTAATGTGATCAACAAATCATTCAAATTATCTATCAAAACAGATTTTCTTTCAGATGCTTTACAAAAGCCCTACTTAAAAGAATTACAAAGCTTTCTGTATCAAAGATTTTTTTTAAAACAACATAGTCCAAATTGGATGCTTTGTACAGTAGGAAAACTTACAATTCAGAGTCTTCTGACTAGTTGTAGAAAAGATATTGATGATTATTAAATTTTAAGGCAGGCAGAAGCTTTGGGGTTAATTACTACATGCCTTTTGAAATTTCCTGGCTATTGACGCATCTTCAATATGATGAGTACCATTTATTTACAGCAGTGAGCTCACCAAAAAGGTTCGTTTTGGACAAAGGTCAGTAAAAGAGAATTCAAATGCTGACAAGATTCTCTCTTGTATCAAACCCAGCAAACCTCACCAGGTGTCAGAAGTTCTGTACAGTGGATGATTCAAGTGAAAGGTTAAAAGGAGTGTCAGTACAAAAAAGTTGCTCCTCTTTTGGTACAGTCACTGAGTTGTTGGTGACCACAAGTTAAGGACTTTTTGATCTTGAGATTGTTCTCTGGTTTAAGATGTTTCAGAAACTTATCATACATTAATTTCTTAATTCTTCTTCTAGCCCTATTATTGAGCTTTCTCATTCCATGAAAACTGTGACTATATTGTATTTTATAATAAGACTTTCTCTTTAATTTCTTTTAAGCTTGTTCCCTAACAATTTTGCTACAAGGTAAACTTTACTTAGTTATAGTATTTGTGCTGTTTGAGATTTTACATAATCTTTTATACATTCCTCCTATCAGCCATCTTGTTTCCAAAGTGAAGAGTATTTTTAATTTCCATATTTCTGATCTAATTTATCTTCTACCTCTCAAATTGCCCTATTTCTGCTGCTTTTTTTTTAACAAGGATGATCAGAATTACATCCACAAGACACAGACTTACCAGACATATTGTCATAAGGACAATTTCTGTTCTTTATTACTTTCATAATACTTCCTAAATTCTATTTACCACTTTAACTGCCTCTGCTGCCATTCAGCTGATGCTTTCAAAAATCTACTTATAATGACTACAAGATCTTTCAGAGCTCATTATTGTGCATCTATAGTAGGGTTATTGTGTTTCTCCCACCAAATGCATTATTTTGCATTCATTGGCATTGAATTTTATCTACCATTTCATTCCCATTTCCAGAGCTCATATCACAAGATATTTCTGCAGGTCTTCACAGTCAGCTGTAGATTTTAACTCAATATTCTAAACATATCTTTTACTCACACCACTGACTCTGTCAGAGGACTCCAGCAGATTTGAGAAGCAAAAATTATGTTGCAAATCACATTGCCTTTACATAAAGTACATTGACCTTTTCCAATGTATTATAGTTACTTCACTATCTAATAAGCTTATCTTTCTCACAGCATTTTTTTATAGTCTCAGTTTTGAAATCAAGCACCTAGAAATATCTCTTGGATACCTGGATACCTCTTGCTGCCCTTCAGAGAGGCTAATTTGACTGACAGATTGGTTACCATAGTCAGTATTTCTGCAATTTGATATTTGAATTTCCTTAGTTCTCCTAGTTAAGAAATTGTTTTGATATCTTGCTACAAGGCATTCTGTTGAACTATTCTGACATCTGACACTTTACTATGAGGCAGTTGCTCCCTCCTCCTCCTCATTCTTTTTGTATTAGTGAAAAAAATGAATTTAAATATTATGCTATGGCATTGTCTTTCTCAAGATCAGTCAGTATATTCAAGTTGTCTATTAAACTTTATATGTGGTTGGATTCCTGCTTTTAATATGTTTGAATAAAACTGGGAGTTTTCATTTTTTTGCAACTAACAACTTGCTCCTTGAAATCTCTTTTTGCCTTTATTGCTAGGGGCTTATATTTAGAAAAATAAATTCATATTAATGGATTAAAGTTTCTATGATATTTCATATTTTTCTTCTTCTAGGCTTTAATTTTTGCGATTTTTTTTCTAAGACCTTCTTCTATTTTTCTGTTTCAGTAAAACAGGTGCCTTGCTTGATTGCTTACTTCCAATTTTAAGGGGAATTTTGATAAGCAAAGTGCAGGATACTGTGTAGTGTTAAGTAGTCATGCATTTTACTCTTCTAGCTGTTCCTTCTCATACCTCTAGTTTCCAAACTGCAGCAGAACCTAATGCATCATGCATGGAGAAAAACCCCAAAAGAACAGGAACAGCATGTAGTGATACCTCCCTAGAATCTAAGCATTGTGGATCTTTGATTTCCTAAACAAAAATATTCATATTAATATTTTGATTTTCTCCACATATTTGTCAAATACATTTTTTACTCATATACTGCCTCCTTTTCTATGCTTCAGACTCTCAGATAGCAGCTTCTACTTCCAAAGCATTTCATTAACAAGTATACAGACGTAAATACCAAGACCTGTGTGTCTGCACAGGTTCTGTCTGTTCTTGTCTGCAAAAGTTCTATCTTTTATGAACAGCATTTTTTTTTTCAAAAATCAGTGAGAGAAACATTCTGAAGTTTCTGCTAAGGCAATAAGGCTGGGTGATTTGGTAGGATTAAATTTCTATTTATTTATTCATTTGCATAATCCTGGGTAAATGATTGGTATTAAATGAAAAATGTTTGATCTAATGATTGTAGCATATTCAGTTGAGACTGCAATGTACTCAGTACATGTAGATGAACAGACCATGTAAAATTGAGATAGTTTAATAGGATTGCCACTGAAAGACCTCTTAACACATCTTTTATTAATGTCAAAATACGTGATTATCTTGACCATTGCAATTTTGGGTCCATTAGGAATGTCACAGAAAGATTATGCTGATGAAGACTGCTTTTTAAGCTCTTGACTTCTCTCTGAGTCAGCTCAGCAGGTTTTTGAGGCGAGCGACATTCAATCTTTTGGTCACAGCAGATACTTTTTTTGAGCAACTGAAGAAGGAAAAATGTTTGCAAATCCAGAAGTTTATGAGATTTTCTTTCCTCACTGCAATGATGTATGGGTTAAAAGACATTAATTTTTCAGCTTTGAAAATCAGTTTTCTTAAATCTATGTCCTGGCACCGCCAGGCAGTGCAGGCAGCAGCCAAGAGCTGTGGCTTCCAGGGCTACACTGGGGAGAGGGACTCTTCCAATGTCAGAGGTTTTATGAACCCCTTTTCTGGGAAGAGAAGGCCAGAAGGAAAACCAGAAGGAATTCTGGAAATGTGTGTTATTCCCGCTTTGCATTTGGGACATTGGAATTGTTTTGATCTGATTTACTTCTTTCTCACCTTGGAGCATTTGGTTTGCAAGCTGCCAAAGCAGAGATATTAGTAGAGCACTAGAAACTCAGACGGTCTTCTTCACTTTTGAGTTTGAAATCATACATTCTGCTGCTGGGATTCAACTTGCATCAGGAAATGATGGTGTACAGTTTCATCACCAAAAGACAGTAAAAACAGTTCTGTGGAGCATTAACAGAATATTTGAAATGTCTAAAGAACTTCCGTGGGGATTCACAGGCAGAATTAGAGATCCTCTGAGAGCCAGGTTTAAATATTTTATCATCAGTGCTATCATTTTATGTAAGGATGATGTGCTCAAAAACTACACAGATGTTGTTTTAATGACAGCTTAAGCAAAGGATTACTTCCATTCTTTCCATAATGTGACTGATCCTACATCTGGGATAAATTCAGTGCTTTTTCCAAGAGAAATCCTCAGAGTTGTTACCCAATTCCAGCAAAGGCAGAGTAAGAAGGTAGGCACTGCTACTAGGAGGCATCAGAAAGAAAGCACCAGACAGGGAAAGCATGGAGAGAGGAGAGGCTGGATTTCCACCTGTAAACTTAAAGTGGCTGACTGAGCTTGATTATAATTTATATGAGAAGGGGGAGAATATTTATCTTTTTTGCAAACCTTCTGGAATTATTCTCTTTTTGCATTGACTTTGCATTTTTAGAAGAGTTTCTTTGGACTTCTAGGGCTGTGTCTGAAACTGCAGGAAAAACAAAATCTCTCCAACAACATATTTTGTCTCAGAGAATCAAGGCATTACATTATTCTGTACAGGACATGCAACAGAAATCATTTCATCCACACATAGCCTGGGTGTGCACAGAAAATCATTCCATGGCACATGACTCCTTACTAGATTTTTTCAAATACTTATATTATTATATAAGTATAATATTTATATAAGTATAATTATATTGTATAAGTATATATTATATACTTATACTTTCAAATACAGTCAAAACCCATGGAAAAATAATTTGTTCAGTGTTCATTGGTCACAAGTTGTGCAGTTCTTAGTGTTTGGTTTCTTATTGGTTATCGATCTCTTCACCTTCAGGGTTAATTAGGTTCTCATTCTTGGTTCTCTTATGTCTCCTTTCCCAAGCCAGGTGACTCCAACCATGCCAGGGGTGATGTTTGGAGTAGATGGTCATTATAGGTCGTTTCCTTTTGTGTATCTTCTGTGCAACTCTCAATCTCTTGAGACCAGCCTTGAATGATGAAACAGTCCCTTGAAAAGGAACTTAAATTCCTTTTCCTGGGACAGAGCTGAACAAAATCCCTGACTAAAGTTATTTAAAAAAAATTTAAACTTGTTATGTTTTCCAACAGGGTCTTGATGTTTTTATTTTGCATTGGTTGGTTTGGGATTCTTTTTGCAGATGAAAATGTTTCCTTCAAGTTGTTTGACCACTACCAAGGGCCTCTGGTTTATTACTCTCCATTGCAGTGGTTTCCGTTTAGTTCACTGAATGGCAGCCTGATTCCTGGCAGCTACTTTAAATCTGCATGACCAGGAAAGCTGGCAGGATAAGAGGGAGTGAAGAGCTCCATGTGGTCTTTCAGAAGTAAAATCTATTCAAGTTTTATAGACTTTTAGGCATGAGTGCATTTGGAATATAATTAATGCATCTCTTAATATACTTCTACAACAAACCAACAAGTGCTTATTTTCTACAAGCTATCAGAGCAGTTACTACTTGTGGTCTATTCTGCATATTACAGGAAAAATTCACTAAAAGTTTTTACAACTCTCCATTTAACATCTTTTACATTTTTCTTTTCATATTTTAAATGATAAAAAGTGTTTAAATGAAAAACAAGTGTTAAAATAACTTCCATACAGCATTTTATAGTTTAAATGGGAGAAAAACAACCAACTGTTTTTAAACTACAGGGCCTGTACTCATGGAAACTTGTGACACTTTATGATAAAGTCACCTGATCTTTGCATCAGGTCCTTTCATACAAGCACCAGGCCTGTGACCCTGCACGAATTCCTAGAGCTTTGCTTTGGAAAGAAAATCCCCGTCAGAGGAAGCACAGAAGAAATCCTCTGTGCTTTTTCCCAGAACAATGAATTTGAACCCATAATATAGTGCATCCTGATGTCTGTTAGCCCTCCTCATCATGACAAATACTGTTTGGCCTCGGAAAAGAGCCTGATAATTTTGCTCTTTTGAACCGGTAAGCATAATAGGTGCCTAAATATCTATTAAGTACCTATTATGTACCCATTAGGTAGAATAATAGCCTATCTGAATATGGCCTTAATTGCTTCTGTGTAAATGTTCCAGAAATTTGTGTGCTAACAACAGTAAAGACTTCCACTGCTGAAAGAAAACCTATGAGCAAAGTCACAGCTTCTTGATAATGGGCCATTATCCATTAACTGTACTCACATAAAAAGACATCTCTTTTGTAAAATGCCCTTACAATGGGACTGCAGCTGAGAGATGATATTTCCTCTAACAAGTGTTGTCTAATCAAACAGAGGCAGCAATTTGCAAAGGCCAGAAGTGCAGCACAGAAATTATTCTGAAGGTCCAAAAGGTGAGTAGGGTGCCTGGGGGATGCCTGTAAAATAAGGTAGGAAAAGCTGATGGGATTCTTTAGGCAGGGAAACCTGCAGGAATTGGTCAAGGCAAAGTAAGAGCCTCCTAAGAAAACACAGTCTGAAAAAAACCTGAAGAGGAAATTGAGAAAAGACTAGCTGTAACATAGGGAAGTGTCCGTCTTCAGGTCTTTTCCTGCAATAGGGACTACATAGTGTCCTCTGTGTTTTCTCATAACTTACCTTCTTAAGAAAAAGACAAACAAGAGAAAAGTGAAGCCTTTTCGCTAGATATGAAGGAAATGCATTTTCTTTTTATGTGACCAACACTTTTCAAGTCTGAGTCCATCAAGCCCTGTTTATTACAGTGTCCAAATTCACTTGCAATATTTTGCATGCAGAAGTTGAACTCTTATTTCTGTACCAACAGAGGAATGGCAGTCAGAAGACCCCAAGCAGGAGCTGAAGGTAAAAGCCAAGGAAACAGAGCCTAAATTTTGCACATTTTCTCCTACACAAAGATGCTGCAGCCTTTCTGTATGAGTTTGACATGTACTGTAGGTAAAAGCTCCAAGGAAGTTTCCCTTCTTATCTCAGTTTTATTCTCTCAGTGATATGGGGTACCAAAGAAAAAGTGCTACCATACATGAGAAACAGAGGAGTTATCAGAAGTCCTGTAGTATAGTATTCCATGGAGTCTTCATTAATTTCTATTGTTTGGAGTGAACAGAAGGCCATAAGGACATTTGAATGAGATAAAGAGCATTCTGAAATTTGTTGTGCTCAGGTGCTTAGGTGTTCTCTGTATCATCATACATGTATTCTCAAGTAGTTTCCTTATCATGGCAAATCCCAGTGTTATATCTTAGCTAGGAAATTGATTGTTTTCATTTTTCATCTAGGGACTCCAAACAACAAGAACTAATTAAGCATAAGAGATGTGAGACTGACAAGCAGAACAATTTCTTTTTTGCTTCTGACCATTATCTAATGTGATTGTTTTCTCTTACTGAAAAAAAGAAGTCTTTAATTAAAAATGCCACCATTTGAATGAATCTTGATGACAGTGAGGTTAAAGAACATAATTTCTGGCAGCTTTAATCAGAAAGCCATGAGACCATCTTACATGAATAATACAGTCAAAATAACAGACTATGTGCTAGTAATAATGATTTAATGTTTGACACTTGTTTGCCTAATTTTGTTCGTGTTTATGCAGAAAGAACTACTACATCTTTTGCTAACGGCATAAATAAATGCATCAGCTTCCAGCTCTTGTCCACATGGTAGCTGCAAAATAATGGAGCCATTACTGCATCACACTGCTGCTGCCCAACTCCTGGCATGCAGATCGAATCTATTCCCCAGGTGATTCATCACGTTATAAAGTTTGTTTGTTCTCTGGTCCATGAGCAACACACTGTAATAAAATCTGGCTATAGTTGTCAAAGAAGTTGAAGAGTCCTGTTTTATATCACCCTTAGGCTAGCTAAGTTACAGTGAGCATCAGTAAGAATGCAGAGTTACCTAGTCATCTGAGGGATTGAGAAAAAATTCCTAAAGTACCCAAATGGTTTTCTGAAATTTTTTGATTCAAACATTATGATGTAAAAAGCTAAAACTGAAATTAAAAAAAAAAAAAATCCTTTCCACATGTAAAAAAATTCTTCTATTTTGTTAATTTAGGACTGCTGACTTGCACAGCAGTGCATAAGGAACACGCATGGGAGCTTTTCTCTTGACAACATTCCCCTAAAAGGTGAGGAATGACCAGGCAGGGTAGGTAAAGGATGTATTCTATTGAGCCATCACTTCTGGTTTTTTTTTACTAAGGGAATAAAGTCCAGAAAAATACCAAGATATTAATGCACATATTTTCATCATCGGGACCTCTTTTATATTAATTTAATCCAGCTGCAGAAAGCTGCATTAATTTTAAGTTTCCTTTTTTATTTTAAAAAATTAATAACCCTATACTTGCCTGTAGTCTAGCACATCTTACTCCTGACTTTAAAAATAAAGGACTGCAAAACTGAATTATTTTCTTTATTCAATAGCTCATCTAATGAAGTGCTGTACTGAAAATTAATTATACAGAACTGAATGCAGAACAGATATAAAATAATCTATGAAGTTATAAAGCTTGTTATTCTTAAGGAATTTTTATCAAAATCATGAGAAGTCAGACTTACATCTGATTGTTGTCTTTCTACAAATCTACTACTGTATTTTGAGATAAAAACTGGTATAGATTGTTTCTGAACAGATTTTATAGGTTCATTTTTTCTCTCATATGTACTGCTATAGCTCAGACTGAATGAATGATGGGTGAAGCTGGTGAGTTGCAGGGAGTTCAAGATAAATTTAAAAGAATTGTTAAAGTCTAATTTCTATCAGGCGTTTCAAACCCAGATCCTAGGTTGGGTCATGCTGTGAAAGACTGGTCAGAGGCTGAGTAATGGAAGTGGAAACTTAGCTTAGGGAAGATCTTGAATGTACATCAGTTTACATCAATGGGGAAAAAAAAAAAAATCCAGAATACCACAAACTGAGAGAGGAGAGAGGCTTAAGAGTGCACTTCAGAAAGGAGACTTAGGAACTCTAAGCAGACCAACTGTCTTAAGCTCTCTGTGTTCAGGAAAACAAGTCATATCCATCAGCTGATTGTAATGACAATAATGGGTAAAAATAATCTTAAACCCAAGCAATTCCATCATCTTATTTCTTTGATATCAGCAGATATTTTTTCATTTGGGAAAGAGGTCCTAAGGCTTTGTAACTCAGAATCATAGATTATCTCAGGGGGTTGGGGGGTTTTTTTCACATACAAAACTTTATCAGAAAAAACAACTTTGAGCCCTGGAAGCCACTTAACCTCCTAGGAAGACCAAGGTGGCCAGCCCTTCCCACTTCCAAAAACCACACAGCTTCTGCTCACTCTGCCTGGTTGCCATTGCTCTGGGCAGTGCTGCAGGAGAGGGAAGATACATCCAGCACATGCTGCCACTGCCACTGCTACTAGGGCATCCCAGGCTGGGGAATGTCTTCTGTTGCCAACTGTTTTGGGAGCTGGAAGAGTATGAATAGGGAACATCACCTACAGGTGAAGGAAGAGGCAGCATTAATTGCAGGATGGGTGCATTACCAAGTGTTTGCCTCACTGCCCAGCACGGAGCTGGAGTGGCAGGTTTGGGAGAGTGCAGCTGGATCTTGGCACAGATCCAGCCAGCCCTGGTTGTGTGAGGAGGAGATGAAGACTGGGAGATATTTTTCTTGAATAAAAGGGAAGGTTTCCATAGAAACATCTCTTTTATTTTAAATAAATTTAAAAGAGAAATTTAGCAAACTATAAAATCAAGTTTCCAGAGCCCAATTTAAGCTATTCCTTATTGATTGCAATACAGATGAACATAAAAGCCTGCAGCCTGGAACTGACAGCGAGAGACAGCCTTCTGCCAGCTCCCTTCTTCCTTCCATCAGTGCATAACCTCTATTAGTTGATAGTGGCAGAGACACACACTTTCTAGCGCCCTCCATTTTATAAAAGGAGCTTTCTTTAGAGCATCTCATCTAAAGGCTCTTTGTTCATTAATGAAAACACACTTCTTGGACTTAACATGCAATGCAGGCATTGCCCTTATTCTGAACATCTCTGACTTTAAATTCAGTTATTTACAAACAAGTAGAGCAGATGCAAAGTGGCCATTTCACCACTACACTCCATCTCCTGGAATACCAAAATGCAGCATTGAGGGTCCACACTGCTCTACCAGCTGGAGGTATGGGAGATGGTATACTTCTTAGCAAGTGTCTGCTGCAGTGGAGAGGGTATCCAGAGGAAGCAATTCAATAAGCATCTTGGACTCAGCCACACATGTGGCTTATTGCAACAAAAGTGTACTAAAATATCCCTTTGACAATCATTAAGTTTTGCACATACCATTTTAAAGCCAGGCCCTCCCCCTCACAGTTCTTTCAGCAACTTCTTTAATATTCAACATACAGTACAAATGCAGCCCTTGGAAATATCCTTATTTTCTTAACACAGTGTCAGGCTTTTAATCAGTGTTTACTGCAATGAAAATGATACAACCTTTTTGGTCAGGTATAACTACAAAACCTTCCAAATCTTATTTTAGGGAAGTCTTATATGCTGGCAGTGCCTTGTGAACTCCAGTAAATGCATTGCTGCCATTCCACACCACCCCATTCAAGTTTGTCATGAATGAGTGGTTTGGCTGCTTAAAGAAACATTGTAGAAAGTATTGGTGAAAACAGGTTTTCACATGCATTTGTGAAAATGTGACTTTACAGAGTTTGATGGCAAGGTCCACTCTATTATGTATGACCCAGATCAAAGCATAAAAAAGGATGATCAACTTAGAAGCAATTTGGAATGATTTGCACGGAAGCTGAGAATGCAAAAGGGGAGAAGGGTGCAAAAGGGTTTAGCAGCACCTAATCATTGACTAACATTTACGAAGCAATTTTTTAGGATTCACTACAATTATAACAATGACAACTACAGATTTGAGACAGTAACATTCAAATCATAATCAAATCACACTCACAGTTAAAGCAATATATACTTTTTTTTTTTTT
>VXBN01011438.1:151316-164194 GCA_013397395.1 Sinosuthora webbiana
TTTTTGTGCAAAGGTACCTATAAAAAAATTCCCCCTCAGGTTCAATGAAATACTCATGCCAAAGCCCTTTGCATTTCCCAACAGGCAATGGATTGCAGATCAAGGATCATGAAGATGTGGTGGGGGTAGCAGCCCAGGACTCATCTTCAGAGACAGTTTGTTGAATACTGCAAACTTAAGAGTTTGTGAGCTCCAAGAGGTATCCCACTCAGAGGGAGGTGCTCATTCAGCCTGCTGTGGTCCAGGAAAGCTCAAAGAGCCTCTCTGCTGTTTATAGGGTTGCAAGATGATTAACTCTGGTCATCATTAGGGTTCCATCCTGGCCATAACCTAAGTAGTTAATAACTACTGCACTTCTTTTTCCCAAAATGCAGTGACAACGATAGGGGTTCCTCTCAAACTGCAATTCCCAATAGTGCCACTCCATTCAGGCTATGATTCAGGAAAATGGTTTACTAGAGCTACAAATGATAATTGCTTATCCTCTGTTTCCCACCTAGGTTGGGCAACTGATATTTCTGATTGTTACCACCTTTAGCTTGCAAGCTCCTGGTACATTGGGGAATGCCTCTCAGACCAAATATTACGGTCAAGGGATTATTTTCTGCTCAGTTGCTTTGGCCAAGGCACATCAGGGAGCTTCTGAGATCACAGAGGAGGCCTGAGGATGATGTGGGATTCAGATGCAACAGCACAAAGGCAATGCTCTCTTTACTGGCTTCATTCAAAAATAGTTATGTTTTCATTAAAGACATGATGGACACATTATGTCCATCATACACATACTCCATTTGGCATGGCAGTCACAGTCACACAATCCTACAGTGACCTAGCAAAAAGGTTGTTCTGCATTTCTTTTCTTTTTTTTTTTCAGAGGAAAATTAAAAAAAAACCAAACTTACTCTATGAAAGAGGGGCTGCTTTTGATCCTAGAATGACACAAATATTGAAGGTTAGCACATTTTCTCCTATAGTACATTTTCTCCTATATAAAGGAGCTGCTTTGCACCCGCTCAGAAAACAGAGGAGTCCAAATTTGCGTCTTCATGAGTGACACAGCATGCAGTAGGCTGAAAGGGCAGATGGCACAACCTCTCAGCTGCAGAGAGGGAATGAAGGATGGGATTGCCTGTACAGCCAGTTCTTTGTAATTTGGCATTGCTACGCTTCTGCTGCTCTCTTCCCTTCATCTTGTGAAAGGACCCTGAAAATTGGAAATGTTCCCACTTTTTGCAAGGATAAAACAAGACACTGGTCAGAACATTTCTTTTTCTTTCACTTAATTGTAAAGCTGGATTTCTACCCTAGAAGCCTGCTGCCAGGTTTCTGATGTGAGAATAGCTAGAAATAACTAAAAGATGGGGTATCAACAGTGTAAAGGGGGTTCAGGTGGTACTTGCTACTGGTGTTCAGGAGGAATCATCTTACCTGTGTATCATGAAAACAGCCAAATAGATTTAACGTCTCAGAAAAGAGCACTGCAGTTCAATCTGCTGTTATTATACTTCTTGTCCTGTGTGAGCTTAAATCTTGATTCCAAGTTATAAAAGATAGAACAGGTTGGAAATCACATATGCTGACTCACTGTGAATTGTTATGAGTAACTTAATAGCTTAGTCATCAAACACAGAGACACATTTGCAAAAGTATTGAAATCTATGAAGAGGAATGAAGTGTAACAGAGCATAAATAAAATGCTCTTGTGTTTGTCTGAGATGAAGGTTTTGATTTTCATCTGACATCTGACAATTGTAAGAAAAGTACTGCCTCAAATATTGAAAAATAGTAGTGATACAAAATAATCTTTTTTATTTTATTTCCACCTAGAAATGAGAAAAGACACCTTGAAAAATAAATGTTCTCCAACATTTCAGTTACATCTCACATAATAACAATTTAAACCTATTGAAAGAGATAAGCAAAAAATAAAAATTATAATAATCACAATTTCAATATATTTAGCCGTTTGTTTTAAAGTTAGAGTCAGTAGGATGAGGACATACAGTTTTGAGCAAAGATCATGTTTTCAGTATCAGTTTGTGCCCAGGACTCCTGGCTATGTGTGGGATCATGTGTTCATAGGCATTGCCTCAGAAGGTATATACATATTTACACATAAAAATAACTTTTTTCTACATTTTTACTGCATCTGTAGTTACATGAAGAAAAACATCATCAAATGATCTTCATATGGGTTGTTTGGTGATTAACAGTTATTTTCAACTGGACTTACCAAATAGCATGTTCTGCTGGTGCAAACAGGAAAATCTATATGTTAGGCCACTCAGGCACCGCTGGCTGGACACTGGGTGGGAAGCAGACAAAAGACAGGCTGGATGCTGTTCTTACAGCCACCTAAGAAGGTCAGTGTTTCAGAGCAAACCAGCTACAACTACTGACCCCCATAACAGAAACACTTAAACTGTTTCCAGCTAGCCTTTCAGATGGAGGAACTCGTGAAGGTGCTATGCATTTGTGTTATATAAATATCAAAGAGGATTATTTCATATTTGTTCATAACACATTTCAATATATAGACTTGCATAAAATCAGAGAATATTTCAGAACACATATGTATTACTTTTACTATTATTAGTTTATTCAGTTGCTCTTAAAAATGAAGAAGTATATTCCTTGGATTTAGAGACTAAATTTAAATAAGATCTGATGAAAAGAAGTAGCAAAAAAAAAGGGAAAGAGTAGAGCAGGTTGTAAAAAATCTCTGAACAGGTCATTAGAATACATAGTTTAGACAAATGCACATTTTGCATTGGGTTTTCTTTAGTGTTTTTTTTTTTTTTTTTTTTTTTTTTTTTTTTTTTTTTTTTTTTTTTTTTTTTTTTTTTTTTTTTTTTTTTTTTGTTTTTTTTTNTTTTTTTTTTTTTTTTTTTTTTTGTTTTTTTTTTTTTTTTTTTTTTTTTTTTTTTTTTTTTTTTAAGTTTTGCTCCTTAACACAAAACTTTACTTTGGAAATGTCTCACTATTTTGTTCCCTGAAACTCCTAACCCCTGCCAATATTCCTCATACAAGCTAGGATTAATCCCTTTGGAAAATAAGTGAGAAAAAGTAGGCTAGGATTATGGAAAAACACTAGCAGTAGTATGGAAGTTAGTAACACAGTTAATACTCTGCCATTTCTGGATTTAACTTTCCATATCAAGCTTTGTGCTGTTTTCTTTTAAAAACTGATGACTACTATGATCAATCTTTGCTGCCAGAGATAACCCCATGCACACACTCTATATATTAGGACCTGAATGAATGACTCATAAAAATCAGATAAAAAGAACAGATGCTAATAATTTATTTAAATAGAGCCTTCTTGAAAAGGTTAACTTGTCACATTGCATCTTCAGTCATAAACCCCCTATTTTTATAATCAGCAATATTGACTACCTGCTTTCCCTTTATTTGATGGGAAAGAACACATAATAAGTATTAAAAATAGCCTAAAAATGGAGCCTTTCTCCATTTGTGGAAAATGGTGTCTTGGCAATTATAGTAAAAGTTCTTAACATGTGCAAAGGTGCTGTAATTAAGTTCTTTCTGCCACCTCAAAATCCTTTATTATCACCTCTTATTTCAACCCATTTAAATACTGGGCCTCTAAAACCACTATGTGCTGTGAAAATATTTCAGACTCTTATTAAAACTGCTACACATGAAGTGCACTTTAACTGTGCTGGCATCTTATTTACATTTATTTTATTTCTAAAAAAGACCTTTTGATCATTAAGGCTTTATATCATTTAAGTACAAAAAGAGGGAAAGTCTCAAATAAACTGTGCTACTCAATCCTAACTTGTGCGTGTCACTTTGCTGGGAGAGCTCCTCTCCTCTGCAGTTAGATGTTTGGTACAAGTAGGTGGTAATGTTCAGTTTTGCAGCTGCTATGTGCTGATTAGTCCAGAGGTATGTGCCACATACCTCTCTCAGCAGTCCTCAGTAGTCATTTATAGGGTCTCGGTTTGAGGAAACAGACCCTGCAGTGAACTAAAAAAAATCCCTTAGAACAACTCAGCCATTTTTTGTTGCAGGTTTACTAAACATTAAGTAGTGATGGAGATGGGTATGGCAGCCTTCATCTGTCTTAAGGTGTTCAAGAAATTCTCAGTATGTGGATGAGCTTGGGAGGAATGGTGAGACTGCAGAGTATTTCCTCATGAAACTTAAGAGTAATGCCTCACAGAGATTAAGCAAAATGGCTTCTTTCCAGACTTCATTTCTTAGAACAAAAAGTATCTCCCTCCAGCACCAAGACTTGATTATGCCCTCATATATGCACAGCCCTGAAAAGAGGAATAATTTATGCATTGAAAGGGCTGGCTGCAGCCTCCATGATGAACTGTTTTTCCTTAGAGATACTGTCTTCCAAGAAGTGGTGCATTGTGCCAGTAATGCACGGTTGCTTCTGCACTTAAATATTTCCCTAAATGCAGAATAAGTCTGACCAGATGTAATGTTGTGCTTCTACATTTGATTTTTTTAAAATGCTGTCTTAGATGAATAGAACACTTGTTGTTGTACACCTTATTTTGTACTTGAAGAGGTAAAAAATATCCAAGATTTCTGTATGCAGTTCTCTGACTACACTATTTCAGCAAACCCAAAATTCAGGCACTAAGTTTCAGCAGTATGCTGGAATACACGTCCAGTAATAACTTTGACCAATAACTTAATATATTTTTTAAAAAAAAAAATATTTGTGTAGCTTTTGTATTGCCTCAAAAGGCATATATGGGAACTCCAGGCTGTGTTTGCCAACTGACAGGACTACAGGATATGGCCAGCTACATTCAGTCCAGCAAAAGAGATGGTTTTTTTTTGGGTTTTTTTTTGTTTTTGTTTTTGTTTTTTTTTTGGTAATAAGAAACAGAACCAGACTCATACATTCCCTAATACAATTGACATGCTATTGTTTACAAGCTGTATTGCCACTTGAAAGTATTAAAATAGATATAATTGCATGTATGTGTATAATGATTATGACAAGAATGTAATATATGAATGTAGTAATTATAGCAATATAATATAAAAACTGTGTAGCAAGAAGTTATCTGAGAACTGCACCTAACAAAGCCTGTTTTCCATGGGATTTGTCTTATGGTTGACAGATATTTTAACTGAATTAGTCAAAGGTTGCAAGATGAGCTCACCCCTAACTAGACAGCAGAGAATCCAACGAGGAGATAAAGGTAACTGCAAAAAAGGGGTTTTGTCAGGTTGTTTCCTGTTACATACTAGAGGATCTGTAAGGGGCACCAAGTTTGACTGAGGAGCGTCTGCTCTCATGTCTGATAGCTGCATATTTATGCATAAAGCTTCTTACTGTTTTCCTGCAGATTTCTGCATACCTCCTAAAATACACTGACTTCACCCTGAAGTTGTCCTTTTAGGGAAGACATTAGCACAGTCTTTGTTCTCTCCTGTTTCAAGCTGTTTGCTTTTATGAATTTGTGGGAGGATCTATTTAAGACTTCAATTAATGCAGTTTGAAGTTGGTCATTACGTTCAAAGGTTGCTAATGGGGCTCAGAGAGATGCCCATGAACACATATAAACATGCAGCATCTCAAACCACACAAACCCCTTACCCTCAGAAATCTGACTAACAAATATGTACAGATTATCAACACACAACACTCGGGTCTTTCTTTGTATTACTCTGAAATAGCTCTAGTTAACATCATAACACTGTTATGTTTACATTCAGAGCTGTAAAGTAACATGATTTTGTGAAAGTATGCTCCTCACTCGGAAATATTATTAATATTTGGGTAATAAATATTAATGTATACATGTATCTTTGAATGGCCCTTTTCAGATATTAAAAAGAAAAGGTCTCTGTCCTCAAGAGCTTACAGTCCAAATATCATTGTTGTAAAAAGCACTTGCCTCCTGATGAAACTGAACCTTCTCCGAAACTATTTCTTTCCTATGGAAATGTCCAGCTTCTCTAAGCAGTGCTCTGGAATATCAATTTTTTTTCCTACATGAAGTGGGATTTTTTTTTTCTGATTCACAACATTTTTTTTTTTTTAATTATAGCTAAAGGTTTACAGATTTGTCAACCTAATTATATATTTACATATTTACTCATTAAAGTGCCCACTTTGCCTGCTAGAGGTCAGTGAATAATTTTGCTAGGAAGTTTAGCTTTTCAGGAATCTGTATGCATTAAAAATATGCATATGGATTATACATTATTAGAATATCTGAAACATCTGAGCTGCAGAAATATTGTGCTTTGTTATTCTGGAAGTGTGAACATTCTTTTTTGAATACCCAAACTGTTGTGCTGCTATTTGGATTACTTTGTGATAATAGTTTGCAGACTCTTTAATTCATAAACTTACACAGATGGATAAATATCAATTCCTTCATCTAACAATTGTGGAAACAGATGCAATAAGGAACATGAGTTATTGAATTGTATAAGGTCACAGAGCAGGTCACTGGCAGAGCAAAAACAGCTCTTCTAACCATGTCATCCCTCAGTTGGATTATTCTATGCATAAATTTGATCTCTTGGAGCAATTTGCTAGAAATATTCACCTTTTCACGAAAAAGATTACCTCATTTTGTCCTTAGTAAAAAAGAAAAAAATCTCAATGTTATCATCTTATATTTTCTTTGAACATCATATTTCTTATTATGTTTAATTGGCAAACTAGGCATTATAAGAATTGCTCCAGCAAGTACTATCTTTCCTGTACAATTTCTAATGCATCAGGGAACTGTAAGTATGATAGACAGTATTTGAATAGCAACTCCTAAGAGTGAACATAATCTAAAACAATCATATTAAAAAGTTAAATTCCCCTGTATCAGCTTATAAAAAGGCCTTATACTGGAGTCTTCACATGTAACTTTGTTTAACATGTGAAGTTAGTGGTGGAGACTTTGGAAAATGAGAAAGAAACAGCACAGGGATGGAGAAAAAGGGGAAGAGTTATTTGGATTGGGTGGAATGGTGAGAAAGGCAAGCACAGAAGTTTTGGGAAGGAAAACCTGGCCTTTCCCAGCCTAATTCAAGTCAAACTACTTCAGCTTCTAAGGCTTTTTTGTTATTAATTCAATCTAAATATTGCCTTTATTTCTCCATCTTTCCTACTTGCCTTTAGATTTCATTCATGTATTTCAAAGATCTGTAAAATTTTATAGGATGATAAAGAAGGGTGGCCTTTAGAAAATTACATAATGCTCAAATTACAGAGCAGTGTTCTGTATAATGCTGCCACTATATTCATTTGTATCCATGATCACCATAATTCCAATTCAATGCAAACTCAGATCATCAAACACAATGTATCTTTAAATATACCTTTTTTTGCTCAATACAAAAGTATTTCTGCAGTGAATGAAAGAATGGTATGACTCTTAGACCTTTTTGTTACCAGCAGATTTGTTTGCTTACATGATAATGCTAAATATAACAGCCAATGGGGAACATTTATTTGCTCTCTGCTCTGTTTTACTTATTCTAGTGTTCTTTATTCTTATCTCTCTTAAGCCCCAGGGCATAGCAATGCTTTACAGGCCCCTCTGCAGCCTTTGCTAGGCCAAAGAAAGTTATTTCTTCTGGCTTGAGATGGATTCTGAAGCATGGAAGACAGTTTGGTACCTTTAGCCCAATTGTTTTATGTTATTCCAAATACTCTTCCTGAGAGGCAACTATAATGTAACANGTGGAATAGCATACAAAAGCATTTTCAGGTATACAGATTTCCCTTCTAACTTGGGAAAAATTCAGTCATTATGTTTAAGAATCATATTACTACTCATCTGTTCTCATATTTGATGCTGAATCTATATCCCTACCCTGAAATGATGAGTTTGTGGGTTTAGGAGTTTGGGTGGGTTTCAGTGTCTTTAAAATGTAAAATACTTATGAAACGTATCAAAAGAGTTGTATTAGGTTTTGAATTACTCTTCCATTCTTACTAATAGTACATTGGGAAAATTGTCCTCTCTGTTTTAAAAGCATGAGAAATGAGAAAGGTCAACACCTGTGGTTTCACTATGATAGATTAAATCATTGTCCATGGTTTCATAGTGATTTACAACTTTTTTTTTTCATATGCATATGTGTAACTCTGGCTTTAGTTCAATTGTATTTGTACTAAGTTACTGAGTATGTGATCCCATATTCAGTCATATGAGGAACTCTGATGCAGTCAGAAGGGAACAGTCCTCCCCAAGATGATTCACACCTTTTCCAAAGAAGTGGTGTTTATCTTTCCACATGGGCTATCCCAGAGCGTAAAGGAATCCAGTAAGTTATCTGTACCTAGAGAAGACAAACCCACTCAAGATGATCTTCTAGGCGACCCTGTCTTGGAAAATCCTCTATTTGAGAAAAAGTGTCTCCCAAAGACGAGATACATGTACTGATGAGAAAACAAAGCACTCTGTGCAATATTGCTTGGGATATCATGGCGCTCATCTCTCCATCTCTGGAAAGAGAAAGAAATCATGATAGCTATCTAGTAATGAAACTGCTGTGCCTGTTTAAAAAATCAGGAGTCCTTGCTAAAAAAAGCTATACCTTCTTACTGCCCCCTGCACAAATCTGAACTGCAGTTGCTCAGTGTTTGGATGTACCACAGGGGGAGTTGGCTGCAATCTCTACATTAGCGTGCTAATACCTTATGATTATAAAAATGCTTTTGCATATTTAGGAAAATATGCTCCCCTGTTGTTTGCATGCAGTCTTAAATGGCTGCAGAATTTAGTTCTTTTAAGTTCAGTATGCAACTTTTCCTTGTTGGGTAAAATGCTGCTCTGATCTGAGTGACCACTGTGAAGTCCTCCATATGTTCTCTATCCTGCTCTTGTATTTCAGAATCCACTCTGCTAAAAAAATGTACAATGCGAATCAGGAGAAAACAAGTCTTTCCAGCTTTATTAAAAGACACAAAAAACCCCCAAAGAACCCAAAAAAAAAAAAAAAAAACAACCAAAAAAAACCCCAAAAAAACCAACAAACCAAAAACCAAAAACCAAAAAAACCCACAAAACCAAAACCAACCAAACAAAAAAAACCCAAAAAAACAAAACAAAAAAAACCCCAAAACCAGTCTAGAAGACTAACACCAAAAAATAACCTACACTTGACCTTGACCTAAGTCTAGTACTTCAAAGTTAAGCACTCAGTTTTTAAGAATGCTTATTCTTCAAGGATTCTCCTGCCATACACCCTTTAATTATACTTGGACAACACAATCTTTAATTATATTGGACTTAAAATATTTAATTATGTTTATCAGGAAAGCCTTCCATACCAGGAAGGCTGGGGGGCAGGAAAGACATAGGACTAGGAGGTAACATTTTCACAGTAACATTAGCAGGGAAAAACCTCAAAACTGGAAAAATTACCAGATGAATGCAGGAATAGAAGTGAAATAGTAGCTAAGGTAGCTGGATTTACACAAAATAACATAATTCCTTTACTCGTCTACTACATGTTGACCTGCTGAATCAAAGGTCAAAGTCACTGCTTGGTGAGTTTGCAGACTGCTGCTTTCTTGGAGTTTTTTGTTTCCGGACACTCATCTGAACCAGGTTCAGGTATAATTTTCAGACCTCAGGTTCTGATTTTTTAAAGATTTTTCTGGTTCATTTTTGGATCTAGCCTTTTGGCTTTGTTTCAGGTTTTTCCCCATATTAAGTTTGCAAAATTTTGTGTTGACACTTATGCTGAACACAGTTGTTGACAGTGTTGAATGAAACAGAAAGCATTCTTTAATGAAAATAATAATTCAAAAAATGATATAATAATAATAATGATGATGAAAATAATAGTTGTGCAACTAAGACATAGGGCAATGCTTGAATAAGGAGGATGAAAATGCCAGCCCTGTCTTGTGAATTAGAGCCCTGCCATTAGAAAAGAAATGCCTTACAGATTATATACAAGATAAAAAGCTAAGATATCTGAAGCAAATAGAAGTTAGGTATTAATCAAATTTGGCGTGCCTGCCTTAGCAACAATAACCCCGAACTTTTAAAGTCACTTGTTAGGCTATATTAACTATAAGGAGTGAAACATATTTTAAAGTATTATTCAAGGGACTGTCAAAATCAATTTCTTTTGTTTATTTCTTGTTTACTAAGGAAGTTAGGCTTAAATGAGTGCCCTGTCAATTTTCCTTGTCTCTTCCCTGAACTTTTGACCAAAATCAGCCAAATTCAGCAGAGGATTCTCAAATGTATCACATTGCCACAGATTTTGTGCCAATATCAAAACAAATTTAGGAGTGCTAGAAATTCCATAGTGTAGGAACAAGAAGTCAGCAGAAGATCAAGGTGCTGCAGGTCTTTGGTCTTCTGTTTTTAAAAAGTTGCATTTTGTTCAGCTACTTGTTGATCTATTAAGTGCCATGTGAACAGGCATAGATTTAGGGAGAGGCTCAGGAGTCTTCTGGTTCTTCAGTGGCACCAGCTAGGGCACCAAGGTGCCCTCATGTGGTGTGCCCTGGTTGGTTTCACACACTGGGGCAGTTCTTTCCTCTACACATCCTGCTTATTGACACGTTTTAAGAGACTTTGAAGCATCTCCTGAGAGATGTCTTTCTCCAGCATGGTCTCTTACAGAGGTCTTTCCAGGTTTCTTATTTGGGGGGTGGGTGGATACAGTGGTATTTTTCTTTTAGGTGAAAACAGTCTTAAATTTATATAGGTCCTACAGCGGCTTTAGCATCCACTTTGGCAATCTTTTAATTTGGACATGAGCATCTTGGTTTACATGGGAATGCCAGATTAAGTGTTCAATCTTTACAAATTGCAATTCTAGATTAATGATAATAATGTTCTAGATTAATGATAATAATATTTACAATGCATTCACAATGAACCTGGTAGTCATGTACAATCTGTACAAAGAGGGGAAATGTCATTCGCCTGCATCTGCCTCACATCTGTAGTTGTGCAGAAAATGAGGGCTATATCCAGTCTTCAGAAACAGCTATCACTGGCCACCACCCAGGGTTTAAGCTTATACTAACCTTGAAGTGGTGGAAGCTGCAAACAAATCTATATTGAACTGGAAACAGAGTGTACATTTTGAGCTATTAGGTCTGTCTACTTAAGTCGAATTATCAGGAGTATTAATCCTATTTAAAGCAGTGCATAAAGCAGGGGAGAGTACTGAATTGGCCATTAATGGAGTTCATAAATAAGGTGCCCAAAAGACTGATAGCAGGAAGACAAAAACCACAAAAATCTCCAAAACTGCAAGTGACAGATTTATGAAAAAGGACTGAGATAAAATCTTGGCGTGGAGGAATATGAATTTTTAAATGTAATTTTGGTTCTCTTTGGAGTTATCTGAGAACTAGAAGACAGTGAATCCTTTGGAAAAAAGGGATCAGTAAAAGTAATACCCTGAGAGAGTCTCAGACTTAATCCACGTGCCATCAGAAAGGCTGCTCGATCACAGCTGCAGCTCATCAATGATACACTCAACAGCTGCACAAAACCGCACACTACAAGCCAAAGACTGAGAAGTTCCACGCCACCTTATTAATTTAGACGCACCTGCAGATATAAATATATATAAATTCATTTTTATACGGAATGATACATGAGTATCATACACAGCAGTTACAGAACAGATACAAAGCAGTACTGGCTTTTAAACTGGCCACTGTGTCTGCTATTCAAACCCCGCGGAGACCAGCGGGAGGCTTTGGGATCGTGTGGCAGTGCCGGGGAGGCGGAGGGGCCGCGGAGAGCTGGGAGGGCGGCGCTGAGAGCCGGGGCTGCTCGGGGAGGAAACGCTGCTGCTGTTCCAGAGCTGGAGAAATCCCCCGCGCGAGCCGAGAGGAGGGAAGTCAGTCACCTGGCGGAGAAGGACAGTAAAACAGGGACGGAGAGGGAAATCTCTGCCTCTCTCTCCCTTCTCTTCTGCAAGAGATCCACCTCCTGTTTTCCTCCCAACTCTTCCAGCATAACCTTCAAAGAAGACCATACCCTACAGACTTTCTTTTACTATATATATGTGTGTGTATATATACATTACTATTATTATTACTGATAGACTATCTTTAGCTGCAAAACATTTTTTGAGCCTATGCAGGACTTGGGGGATTTTGTTATCTTGCCAGCGAAATTGTTCATCGCTAATGTCTTGTGCTCACAGGGTGCTAAATTAGCTACCAGACTACTGTGGCAGCATGACGGAGAAGGCTTTTATCATAGACTGTTCTCTTCAGTTTGAACACATTTGCTTGAAATTTGCTGCATGATGCTGTCCAGGGAAGAAGGATTTTTTCTCGGGATACAGCGATTCGCCGGTTTCTGAGCTTATTGCAGAAGAAAAAAAAAAAAAAATCTTTGAACTGAGTGGATTTTTTTTTTTTTCTGTCTCCTTTCATTGCCAGAGGACGCGAATCTCTTTCACCAGGGAAGGATCACCTGTCGCTTTAATCCTCAAAGGAGTTATTTTTTTTTAAAGTGAAATATTTTATTTATTTATTTATTTATTTAATTATTTTAACCGGTGGAGACGTTATCGCGGAGAATGAGACTGAGGGGAGCTGCCAGGGTTTGGAGGACAAGGCTGAGTTTAGGCTGGAAACTGAGAGACTAGATTTCCCCCCTCCCCCCCTCCCCCCCCCNTCTGTCTCCTTTCATTGCCAGAGGACGCGAATCTCTTTCACCAGGGAAGGATCACCTGTCGCTTTAATCCTCAAAGGAGTTATTTTTTTTTAAAGTGAAATATTTTATTTATTTATTTATTTATTTAATTATTTTAACCGGTGGAGACGTTATCGCGGAGAATGAGACTGAGGGGAGCTGCCAGGGTTTGGAGGACAAGGCTGAGTTTAGGCTGGAAACTGAGAGACTAGATTTCCCCCCTCCCCCCCTCCCCCCCCC
>VXBN01011438.1:172464-281848 GCA_013397395.1 Sinosuthora webbiana
AGGAGACAAAATTTTGGATCAAGATCCATCTGTTTTTTTTTAGCTTGAGTCATCACCAACACATGGTAAATACTCTGTAGAAATCACTCAGGTAAGTTACTCCAGTTAATGGGGTTCCTAAGGCATCTACCATTACTCCTAACCTCTAATGCTCTTTGTCAGAACCTCAGTTCCCTCTGAATGTTCTGACAGGTACCAGCACACAGACTTGTGTGTAATCATGCATTTTGATACAGCTTGGTAGTAATTGTCTATCAGCGATTGATGGAGAGACGGGAAGACTGATTCGGTGATCAGAATTCGATTTTACTCAGGTTTTCCAAGAGCTTATATACCATTTCAGGGAGGTTAATAATTTCTACTGCAATAATTAGGTTAAAAGATCATACAAGCAACTTACGCATTTTATAACATCTTTCTTGTGGGGGTTGATTGAATCTCTCCTCTTCCCGTAAGCAGGTTTAATCCCATCTTCTTGTAAACTCAAAGTTCTGCTTTTCCTTGCCATGGTATCCTAGTCATCAGACAAGCTATGCTAATTAATTCTGTCTTACTCTCTGTCTTGCATATTCCCACAATTGTCCTCCCTTTTATTTCTAATGAAACAATAGGATTTAGTCCTAGCGCAAAACTGCCTAGCTCTATCAAGCTTTGTAGGTTGTTGCAGAAACAGCTGGCAACAAGCTGGTATTGACTGTCACTTCCTGCAAGACTCGAGTTGACATCGACTATTTCAGATACACATCGGTTTAAAAATATTCTATGTGCCATTTTCCAATGATTCCTGCAGCTGAGCAGAAATGAGATGACTGAAAAAACTGTCCAACTTATAGGCTCATGTTCCCACTTAATCTTCATGCAGAGAAAATTATTCTTCTATGTCATCAATGTTTTATTAGATTTTCCTGAAAAAGCTGGCAGAAGAATATAATTCTTCAGAAGCTAACAAGTTACTTAGCGCGTGCTGTTTCCCCAATACTGGCACAGACATTGTCATTTCTGTAAGTATATCTTGTTTTCAGGAGAGTGAGTTACTATTTTTAGAATTTATCTCATACCTTTTTGTTTCTCCCCCAGCTCACTAGGTGCAAGTGAGTATGTGATTGGAAAATGATCTGTTTGTTCAGAAGAAACCTCCCTCTAGTTAAGCTCCCTGTTTTGTTCAGTATTATTTTAGATGAGGTAGATTACAGTCATTGTTCATGCAAATATGTCATCTACTCAGTCTAGCAAGACCATTTGCGCTATTGCTTAATAAAAATATGAGATTATGAGTAGTCTCTGTGTCTCATGATAGAATTTTCATCATATTGCTGACAGGCATAAAACAGAAGGCACCCTTTGCTGAGGTCCTGTCTATCCTATTGAACGAGGACTTTTGCAAGCCTTGATCAATCAATGAATGTACCTAGTAGGCAGAAAATTGCAGCATGATGAGCAGAGCAAAGAGGGAGAACTAGGGAAGCTGTGCTGAAGCCTATCACCTGATATGTCAAGAATTATAGATTATGTTGAGTAAAATTTATTTTTGTTTTAGTGTACGCTGCTGCATAAGACTACAATGCTGTTATTTTGTAGTAGACATGCAGAGCTTGCCAACGCAGTTTTAGAATAGCCAAGTGGCATGTAAAGATTTGAAGCTGAAAGGGAAGGCTGAGGGGTGCAATAAGAAATGACAGCTGAGTGACAGTGTGCTGAGGTGGTGACTAACTGAATCAAAAGGGGTGTAAAGCTCTCTGCACTGTTGCTGATGCTGATCCCTCATGGACATATCTTAATTATTCACTTACTACTATATTTTGCAATTTTTAAGACAAAGCTTATATTTGTTTTGTGCTAATATTAATATTTAGTAAGTAATGTGTCTGTGGCACATGCAACATTTAAAGCATGTGGAAAAAAATGAATTAAATTTATTTGTTGAGGCGCTAGAAAAGTCAAATGACTTACTCAGGTGCACAGGAAGTGATTGGGCCAGAAAATCTCAGAACCCATGAAAGCAGGTGAAATTACTATCCCAGTGGAATGTTACCACTGAATTGGTATGCAATGTGTTTTATGGTTTACTTGCAGTTGACAAGGCATCTTTGTGCATGGACTCATTTACATTTTAAATTATGGATTTCTTTAATAATTGATAACAAGGCCAAAATATCCTATAGCATCAATAGGCACTTCACGCATCTTGTGACTCCTCCCAGATAAAGCCAGTAGCATGAAGAAGGAAACAGGAGAGACAACAAGATGCAAATCCACTGGAAGAAGCCAATAGCACCCTGTGAGCCAAATGAAGGTGCCTTCCACTGTCTTGCCAAAGTCAGTTCAACACAGCTCTGAGCTCTTCTCTCACCCTCGCTTGACCTGCCAGTGCAATTTTTCTAGCAGCAATAAAGTACCATAAATTCTAATTTTAGGGTACCCAAACACTTTCAAACAAAATCCAAAATAAAATACAGCTGACTCAGCAGTGGTGCAGAGATAGTTAGCTCTCTTGGGGGGGCTGCAGTGGCAGCTGGTAGCTGGAGCATCTTAAGCTGGATCATCCCTCACAAAGCAGAATGGTTGTAACGGTGTTAAGTGATGACTTGAGTTTTAGCTACCCATTCGGCATATGATATTTTCCAGACTTGTGTATGCTGAGTTGCCACTATTGATATTATTCCAAAATGTGGCCCAAGAATCATGGCATGAAGGCAGATGTTTGGATCACAATACACAGTGCCTGCTTGCTCTAGATGGTTATGAGGGTGGTTTTATTTCTTGCTTTTTTATTACTTGCCTTAATTTTTTTCGTCTGATCTTATAAACTGAAAAATAAATTGTGGAAGTTTTGCTATGAAAATACTGTTTTCTACATGAGGAAGTTAAATACTTATTTCCAGTTCCAATAAACCCTACTTTCCCTTACCTTGCAATGATTTGGTGCTCACTCATATGTATTTTTACCCCAGTAACATACAAAGAATTGTTTTTTACAAAATTACTATCTGAAACAGGTTTAAATGTAACCTTACAGCATAAAACATGAAACAAGAAAACAGAGTTAAACTTTTAAACCAATCAATTTTATTCTGAACACAGCAATTGCTTCTGCTGTGAGCAGGAATAAAGTTTACTGCTGTTGGAAACTTGTAAAAAGTCAGATGTGTTCCTGTAAATGCCTTGTCAACTGCAAGTAAACCAGACCACACATTTCAAGAACCAAACATCTCCTTATTTTAGTGTCTATAAAGTTTGTGTTCTAAACACCTGCTCAGAAGTAGTTAACAACAATGTGAATTGAACAAAGAAGGAAATGCTATATTCCTAAGTGACAAAGAAATCCTGCTTATTGACCTCCTGAACTGCCTCAGCCAGAATACATAAGATTCATTTGTTTATCTCATGGGGAGCCTAGGCATGCCTATATCCAATGTTGAACTAAGATTAATATGGATGTTTTTGTAATTATTACATCTGACTAAAACTAATCCTTATATTAATACAATTTGTATCACAATTAATTCTTAATGACAGGTACAATCCCAGCATTTTATTGAAAAAAAATCTGTGAACTTTTCAAGGGAATAGAAGACAGGAAGAATAATTATTTGTCTGATCAATTTATTCTATTTTAATCTAGAGCCAATTAAAATAACTACTTTTTAAAAAGATCTACATTTAGAAAATACACATTTAGAAGAAAGGTAAAATTGTTATGCATCCCTCATGCCACAGTCTGTATCTTTATCAGTTTGAGGGGTAGTTTGCTTCTATTGGCGTCTTCTGAAAAAACAAAACAAAAGAAACCTCAAAGCTGTAAACTTTTACAGTCTATGGCTAAGGATGAAATGGTAGTGCTGTGCTATCAGGTGTTACTAACAAAATTCCAATACCAAAGGTTAATAATATCATCATCAGTAGCTCTTGAGAGAGACCTGGCTGCCTTTTAAACACTGAGACAAATCAATCAGTACACACCTAAAAATATGCATTGAGGGATGCAGTTTGCATACATTGGAGGCTAGATTTTTATTTCTAACCTGTGAGATCTTGAATTCTTTTGTTTGCTTATTCAGGAATGTAGGCACAGGTGCATTACTTTGCAGGGTATGGGTCTGCTTGTTGGTGGTTACTGAATAGAGAGAGTTTCTAGGGGAAGAACAGGACACTATGAAAAAGCTTTCTACTCAAAACTCTGTGCTTTCTGTCCTAGTGTTAAAACATCTTTCTCGCAAGACTGTTTGTCTGGGGATAGGGGGATGTTGATGATCTGGAAATGTAAATGTCAGCTCAGCCAATGTCCGTTGACTGTGGCCTGAGAGGTTGGAAGGTGGGCCCATTTCCCATTTTTACATTTTGCAGTATCAGAACTGATAGCCTTTTAAGTGGCTAGGGGCACAGTGGGGTGCAAAATACTGACATGCCAGTAAAGCTATCTCAATGCTTTTGGGAACACTAGCCTGCCTCATGACTAAATGGATGTTTCTGATTCTGATTGAATGCCAACAGTTTTGGCAAGGCTGTATCAAGGACAAATAAATCTCTGGAATTTAACCTTTTTTTTTTTTTTTTTTTTTTTTTTTTTTTTTTTTTTTTTTTTTTTATCTCCTGGGTTTTTTTTTTTTTTTTTTGTCTTTTATGAGCTCCAGGTGTATTTTTGTGTTTCATGGTGCAGGGAGGAACCCATTTTCACTTGACACTCTTTGTTACACCTTGTGCTTTGATTATGCTCTGATTAGATTTATTATGTAAATATCCCCTTAGGCTGGTAGAAAAGGATCTGTTCGTGATCACAGCGTAAATTACAAAAGGTGTTATTTCCTAGACATCTATTTGGACTGTCAACCTCAGAAATAAAGTAATTCTTGTCCTTTTAAGTCACATGGAAGGATACAATTTCTGGATGATAATATGGTTACCCATTGACTCCTGGAAAGAAATACAGCAAACCTGATTTTAGATGTGGTTTAGAACATAATGAATAAGGGAAGTTACACTTCTATGAAGGGCATTGGTCTCTAAACTTTTCTGAAAAGTTGTTTTTAAAGGCTGTCACTAGCTAGGCCAAATAATTAATACTGCAGCAAAATATCAGTGAAAAAAAAATAGTTGGTGACAAAATACCATATCAAAGAATCACAGAATAGCTTGGATTTTAAAGGGGCCTTTAAAAGTCATCCAATCCAACCCCTCTGCAAAGAACAAGAACATCTTCAGCTGAACTGGGCTGTTCTGGGTCTCATTGAAACTGACCTTGACTATTTCCAGGGGTGGGACAACTACCACCTCCCTGAACAATCTATCCCAGTGTTTCACCATCCTTTTTGTAAAAGACTTTTTCTTTGTATGTAGTCTGAATCCTTATCACTCATCATCCTTCTTATAAGCCCCTTTTAAGTACTGAAAGATCATGATAAGTCTTCTCTAGGCTGAACAAACCCAACTGTCTCAGCCTGTCCTTGTCGGAGAGGTGTTCCAGCCCTTTGATCGTTTCCATGACCTGCTCCAACATGTCTATATCCTTCCTGTGCCAGAATTGGATGCAGCACTCCAGGAGGGGTCTCATGAGAGGGCAGCAAAGGCCCTGTTGGCCATGCTGCTCCTGATGCAGCCCAGGATACTCTTGGTACTCTGGGCTGGGAGCACACGTGGACAGCTCATATCCATGAGATGCCTGTTCAAGGTCTTCCTCCAGTTCTTTCATCTATGGGATTATGTGTACACACACCTCTGTCTCTTCCTGAAGAAGCAGTATGGGATAGGCAGACTCATCTGAAGTGATCATCAGGTAGACCATGCCTCAACTGTGAAAGAGGTTACACTAAAGAGATGCACCCCTGAGTCAGGGACTGCCTTGCCTGCTTTCTGCTTTAGTCCCTCCATGGCTGAGGTTTCTATGATGCAGAAATTGATGTTAAAATTAATATATTGCATCATGTTTTTAAGAAATTTAAAATTTGCCTCTGGGAAATAATATTGTTTCCTCTCTTCTCTAAAAAGGCAAGATCTGCTTGAGACATTTGTTTCTCTGCAGAATTAAAGGGTATAGCATGTTCTGTTTCCCAAATCCATAAGCGGGAAAATACTTATCTTCAATAGCTTGCAGTTCATATGCAGTTCATATGGAAAAAGAGGACAAAATGTAATTAGTACACCACAGGGTTTTGATTCTGTTTATTTTTATTTTCCGTTTGTTCTTTTTGGGTTTTTTTTGTTTGTTTTTTTGTTTGTTTTTGTTTGTTTTTTTTTGTTTTTGTTTTTGTTTTTTTTTTAATCTTACCTCTTCTGATTTATCTTTTTGGACCTTCAGTAGTTTTCTGAAAAACTTCCCTAAATAAAAGATTTTTTCTGGGCAGTCTGCTGATTTAAGGTACTATACTAGCTGAACCAAAGCCATTGTTCTCTTTGAATTCTGCTTTACTCTAAATATAATAATTCAATCCTCTTGATAAAAATTGTATGTATTAAAAAGTGTGTGTATATATGTACATATAGGGCCATATGTGTTTACAGCTTTTATAGGACTGTATTTTTCATTTACTCTCATTCCAAGTTATAATTTTTTTTTTGTCAACAGTGCTATTAGAGGTGAGGTATTGTAGTTATAGACTCTCTTGCTTTGCATCTGATTTCATAAGCACTCATCAGAACACTCATTAATTTCAGTAAAAAGAGAAAATATTTGCTGAGATTTTCAAGAATTAAAAAGATGTGCCCTCTATTGTGATGTTTTTTAATAGAACAAATAGTCACAGAAACAAGTGAGAAAAGTTTTCCTATGTCATGATTGGTGATATTGGTACCAGATTTATGCTCATATACCTTCTTGCTGTCTAGTGGCTTTCTTATATACTCCCTCATTGGTGGCAGCAGAAGCTCAATCAACTCATAGAACCAGGGCAGTGTGTAGGTCTAATTACTGCAGCACTGTGTGTGTATGTGGCAATGAGTATTTTATAGCTGAGAGGAAAACAACAAAGACAGGAGGCATCAAAATTCAAAGGTTTCAAAAAAAAATGGGCAAGGGCACCTCCGTTTTTAGAAACTGCCATAGCCAGTAATCACAGTGAGCATATATTGATTTAATCTTTTCTCAGCCACTATGTTCCTGAAGAGGCAGGGGGCTTGGCTAGCAACCCACCTCCTGCTCTGCAGCATTCCAGGGGCGGGCTGACCCATGCTCCAGGGCAGGTATTGGAGGGCAGGCCTGGCTCTGCTGCAGCCACCTCTCTCAGTGCTGCAGTGCTGGTCTTTCTTCATTTGGCTCTGCTGGGAGACACTTCCCTTCTACCTTGTAAAAGTAGTTCTGCTGAAAAGACAGTGAGATCTCAGGCCATATTAGTTTCCCTTATGATATCTGTAAAGAAAGGCAGTCCCTGTTTCTGTGTTTCGTTTGGCTTGAGTCCTGCGAAGCATTTTCTTCCTCAGAAGACTAAGTGTCAGCTCAGCTTCAGCTCAGAAAATCAAGCCCAGGCATATATTTTACACCTCGTAAGTAGTTATAGTGGATGGAAGAAAATGTAGGCTAGTCATCAAAATAAGGGGCAGTGTTACAGCTTTTGCAGCCATGTAATCAGAAATATTCTTTCCTTTTTTGCACTGAACCACTTGCAGTCTGTAATACACTGAAAAGAGATTTTATGTTTCCTTTTCTCCCCTCAGTTTCCAGCAAGGAAAACAAGTGCTCTGCTTCAGCAAGTGAATCCACCCATGGTTGTGATACACATACAGGCTGCATGTGAGAATTATACCAATAATTACTATTTAGAAGTGCTCTGCATGCAGATGCCACAATAGGGCATTGAGAATGTTTCACATAGTTATGGGAAACACAATAGGAATCTTTCTGTGAGTGAAGTAATTATATTTTAACCACGTTGGAACCAAATAATCAAGCTAGCTCTAAGTCTTTATTCACGTGTAAAAAGATCATTTATGCATTGTAATACACCCTTGTTCAAATAATTGTGCTGGAATATTCTATGAAAGTTTTTGAGCAGCTCTGTAATAGCCATACTGTTGGGTGACAGCAGTATCATTAGTAACCTACATAAGTATTTCTAACCATGTGCAAATTCATCTTTTATTCCATTGTAATTTATCACAGTGTTTTCACCTTCTATATATTTCAAGAGAAATTTTCTTTACTTGAAATGCTTCCTCAGCCCAGGCAGCTCCATGCATAGGTTAGGTGATCCTGTGTTGGTGTAGGAGAGAAGACACTGTTTTCTGTACAAGGTCCCAGATTTGCAGGAGAGTGCTGGAAGACAGGGTGGTTTGGAGGAGTGCCTCAACACAGGGAGGATTACTGTTCAAGGTCTGTTTGTCTGGAGAGGCACAGTGCTGGGGAAGGCAACCAGAGGCAGGTCTCAAAGATCTTGTGCCCATATGAAATACTTTTAATAAGGTCTTTAGCAAAGGTTCTTAAAACTTTTAAGCATAAAAATCCTCTCATAAGCAGTAACTGAATAAAAGAGAGGATGTATATCCTTCTGCAGGAATGGAAATTAATGGAAATAACCCTAATACGTATCCTGTCTTTATATGCTGTCTCCAAGTATCCTCCTACCCATTATTTGTCTGATCTGCTGCAGCTGTTTTTGTGGTCATAAATAAACAAACAGCATTGCTTCTAGTGCCTGCATGAGTATCTTGAAGCAGTAACATAATAAAAAATACCTCCCCCCCACCCCCATGGTGAAAATCTGAGTGAGCTTGGCTGTTTAATTTAACAAACAAACAAAAAACAATGAGACTTGGTAGAATGTAGGGCAACTTTAGCATATTAAAGGACTTCATTATAGTGGAGAAGGGCACAATAATACAGGGCACGTGCATATCCCCATCAGGCAAACAAATTTGTCAGAGGGAGCATGATTAGCTGCTGGAGTAAATTTACCAGGAAAGAGATGAATTGTCAGTCTGTTGATGTTTACAGGTTGAGACTGAATGCCTTTCAAGATGATATGCCTAAGGCAGTCATAAATTATGCTTTAGTCTAATTTATGTTACTAGCTTAATGTGAGTAAATAAGGTAAATGGGTGAAATAAACCTGTGACATTGAAAATAATCCAATTGTTCCTTAAGACATTAAATATCTGGAAAAATGGAGTAATCTCGAAGTCTCTGACTGAATCATTAACAAAATGAAGCAATGTTTGCAAGTACCATAAGCACATTTTCAGATGGGCTGCAGAGTTTTTAGTATGTACATGCAGAGATTAATTTTCTCACTTTTTATTTTGACCCAGATTTTGTGGAAAAGATATACTGCATTTCTGAAAGTAGTGTAGCCATGCCAAAATTAGTTGCATGTATGTGCTATAGCACCTTTGAGAGGTGCATGTGTATCCAAATGGCATGGCTTGAATTTGATTGCATTTGTTGTGAGGATCAATTTCTTCCGGACTTTTTCAGAAGAACTTAGCTGTACAAAGATGTAAAAAATAGATTTGTAGGACATTAAGTAGTCAAAAAGGCTTAGCATCATCTTTTGTTTGGAAAATCAACCCTCCTGTCCTTCTAGAATCTACTAGAAAGTATTTTCAAATGGTAATAGTATTCTAGACAGAAATCCAGAGCATTATATTTGCTGCCTGAGACTATAAAGTAGGAGTTGTAATATATTCCCTAAATAAAAATATCATGCACAGTAGTGATTTTATTATTCATATATTATCTGGACCATTGACCTAATCTGAAAAAAACAGCATTCTCAGGGGCACAAGTGAAGAGGTTCCATTTCTATTTTTCCAGCAAAAGGGACAATATTTTTTGTTTGAAAAATAAGGACTTCTCATAACTTGGTACACCATTATAGTTAGACTTTAGATAAATAAATGTTATATTTCTTGTCTGAAGGAACATTCAGGATTACTTTTGTGACCTTTATGTTTTGTGGTATATGGGAAATACTTCATAAATGTAAATAAATAGGAGACTGAGAAGCAAAAAAAATTAGGAGGTTGGAAAATAATGTATAAAATTTAACAATCCTTAACTGTGAGACTAAAGCTTATTTTCAAACATTTAAAAGAAATTGGAAGACAAAAAGCTTTAAAATCAGAATCAGTTGCTCTCTAGTTATTTTCTTTTTGCACCAAGGTTACAAGTATAGGCTTTTAGCTCATATATATTGTAAGTTTTTATCCATGTCAGTGACGAGTGGAGTCAAACTGTTGCAGATTCAGGCTGCAGATATTTGGTTGTGAAGCAGTAGATCCAGGTGGAGTCTGCAGGTCCCCGGTTCAGTCCCAAAGTCATAAATTGACACAATCTTCTAAGTGACGGAATACACTGGTAAATACTATACAGTATAGAGTATATAGTATATAGTGTTTAAAATCCACTATATACTTTGTAACAATTTGTCCTCATTTTCAATTGTATTATGTGTGATGCATGATGTTGGTCAGTTCTTTCCTTAAGCATCTATGCCTACCAGTGCTACTGCTTCTACTCTTCTGAACTTTCAGATGCTATCTATATTTCAATAACATTAAACTATAAAGAACAGAAGTTTATTTTGTCTAAATTTTGTTAGACCTGCTTTACATTTTTCAGCCGTCAACTAGATCATGGTTTTTGAATTTTTGTGGCTTTTTGACTACACATCTTTTTAATCTTTTCTACCTCTGCTCTCCAAAACCTTGAAATCAGGAAGTAAAAAATCATTTTACCAAGTAAAACATGCAGTCCATTTTTAGTTTCTCAGTAAATGTGTACAGAGTAGCACTGAAGATTCAGGACAAATAGTTTGGCAAAATAAAGCCTGAACCTAGCACTGAGCGATGCTGCAGTGACAACTCTCCTTTTTTAAGATTTCCAGATGCTGAACCTCTTTTACTGGAATTAAAATAAAACATCCAACATGTATATGTTCTCTGACTTCTTTCTTTTGGAAAATCACATTATTTGTATTGCAAAAAATTCTTCTCAGTTCATTTTACTGTATGTTTTTGTTGTACCATGGGTAATGTTTTTTACTTTATACTACTACTTCATTGGTCTATACTACAAAAATAAATATCATTATTTTTATAATAAAACAAAATTAATAATGATGTGTATGTAGCTGAGTTCTAATTTTGATTCTTTTTCTATCTGAAACCAATTAATGCTCCAAACTAATTCTTCTAGACTGTTTAACTCATGGCATGGCATTTTATTCAAGAAATGCAGCATAAAATATAAGGATTATGTAGACAAAGCTCAAAGGCAAACTCTGTGTTCCACTCTACTGACAAAAATTCCTTATTTATCTTAGAATTCTGAACTTTCATATTTCATAATTCTCTTTTACACCACAGAATATATCTAGAGTATAACACCACATTTCTAAATTTTCTATTGAACACAACACAGAAATTACATTGCCTTTTTATTTGTGAGTGCTGTCTCACAAAGAAGTAATATGATACAGAGAGAAGATAGCCTAGAGCCCAGTGTATGGTTATGGCCTCTTAGCACTTTGGTTTTTCTCAGCATGAGTTTGCTAATTCACATATTGATTGGTGTTCACTTTGCCATTAGGAATCCAGATGCTCCATTCAAGCACAATTTTAGGAAGATTATATCACCATATTTTCAGTTGGCACAGGGTACTTTTCCTTTCCTTGAAAAAAAAACCCAGAAAGACCATGCAATACTGCAAGAAAAATGCTGGTTGTAAAAGATTACAAAGATACACGTGTACCAAAACCTTTTACAGTTTGCGTGCTAATAAAATTAAATAAGAAATTTATGTACATATCTCTTAAATCCATTACTACATACAGCTTTACCTTCAGAGAAAACCAGATTAAGCCATTTATTGTTGTATAACACTAGGTCATGAACAGCAATTTTTTCCCTTCATGATAAAACAGCTTAATCCAGTAATCCTTATGAAAAATGTAAATGTTTATATTAGTCAATTAGAACAAGGCTTTGTTGTGCTCTTGTTCTCTTTCTCTTTCAATATATACCTGATTTAATATTCAATACATTTTGTATTTTACCTTTTTTCTTTCTGCACTGTAACTTTGCTGCTTGAAAATCCAGATGTATGTCCTAACTGATACTAGGAAAAAACAAGTTTTATTTCGGCTGCAAATTTTAAGCAAGTGTTACTAGTTTCAAATCTGAATTTCTGTCTATTTTAGATTTTTCTAATGGAACAGCTAATAGTTATTGATCAAAGGTTTGATATTGTTCCTTACCCTAGCTGCCAAAACACTCAAAATAACTGCAATGTCACCTGCATTAAGCTCCCCAAAATGCAAAACTGTGGTGGAAACTGATACCTTGGTGTGGTGAAGTGAGAAATTCTTGGGTAATTCTAATTAAACAAAGGGAAGACAGGGAGAATCATCTCAAAATGGTTTAAGATTATGCATTCTTTTATATCAAGAGAAAATGGAGGGAGGCATGTCTGCGAGTACTTTGGAAGAGATGTTTAAGATCTAAAACTATCTAGTTAATTGGTGATTTGGTCTGTAAAGCAGGATGCAGTTGAACAGGACAAATGGAAATTATCTCACTTCAGAAAAAATAATCAGCTGAGCAATGAAAGATAGAAACTGCCTAGCAAGCGAAAAAATGAAAAAAAAAAAGGCAAAAAAAAATTTGAGATGTTTTATTGAAGGCAACACCAATTGTCAAATTCATATTGTTGTAAGGGGAAAAAAAATTCCAACCAAACCCAACACCTGGTATCCTGGTTTGGTTATTGCACTTCAGTTAAAACAGTGGCCATCTGAAGAGATTGCAGAGAAAGGCACAGTGAGTGATCAGGTCCACAAAACATGACCTGAGGAGGAAGGACATAATCTGCTTCCTTCATCCAGTGACATGAAGGAATGAGCTAATATTGGAACAAGGGATTTACAGACATTAAGACATATTTTCAAAGATCTGGGGCAGAGTGAGGAGAAGGGATTTACAGACATTAAGACATATTTTCAAAGATCTGGGGCAGAGTGAGGAGAGCTGTTGTAAAGTATTCAACAATAGGTATTTTTATTGAATGACCTACACAAAGGCCTGTGAGGGTGATTTTGGCACAGTTGATTCTGACTTAGGAGGAAGAAACAGACAAAGATCTTATGAGATATACTTCCAACTAAATTTTGTGTGGTTAGTAAATGTGGATATTCCAGCATGGAATTACATAAAAGAAAGAGTAATCTTAAATAAACAAAAACCAAAAAAAACACAAAAAACCAAAAACAACCCTGATGCTTTGAATTATTTACATGTTTTTTAGTTTAGGATGTTTTACTTTTTTTTTTTTTTTTTTAATTATGACCCTCCTTGAATAGCTTCACTTCACCTTTCATATACTCTAATTCAGCTTATGTTTTGCCAGTTAAATGGACATAAAAAGTTACTGCACATTTTTCCTATGCATTTCCTTCTGCATGATAGGAAGTAATCAAAGAAATCTATAAAGTATTATATTCCCTTTCCCTGCATCTCTGCTTAGAACTTTTCCAGGCTCTGAAACTTACCCAGTCTTCAGTAAGTTACATCCTTGAATCTTGTTAGAAAAATTGTTATTTTGTTGTTTCCATGGAGAGAACCCTTCTCCCCCACCCCTCGCTCTTTCTGCATTTATTACTTGCAGTGCAACAATATGTCTTTAGATGCATCAAGAATCTGAAAAATCTCGCAAAATAATCTCTCAGGACAAATGCCAATGTTTTGGCAGGAATGCCCACTAGCTTTTATCAATATTGCTATAAAATCCAAGTCTCAGCTCTCTTGAGTTTGTTTCTGTCAGCTGATTTATATTTCTAGTCAAAATGTATTGAAAGCATAAAACGAAGCTGAATGGCCTTCAAAAAATGGTGCAAAATTGAAATGCTGAACATAGGAAAAGGTTTCTAATCTTACAGTCTCTTTCAGACTGCATTATTTCTCCATTTTATTCTTCATTGGCCATGTTTTTAACCTTCTTAGGTTTTTTTGCCGCTTAAGAAAGAAAAGAGTTTCCCTTGTAAAATTACCTTGGGAAATTAAATTTTCATATACTTCACTACAATTGACTCAAATAGTGCTTAGATTGCCTATAATTTTCGGTTGGGAAAATTCTATAGAAATGAAACAAACGAAAGAAATTTCCATTTGTCAACCTCTCTGATTCAGGACTGACATCTAAGTAATCCTCTCTGGTTCTTTACCTTACTCTGTTCTCCCAAAGTCACTTTAGTTCTTTCCTTAGACTGCACTCCAACATCTTTGAAACAGGAATTACAGCCCAGTTCTGTGCTTGCCATTCAAAGCTACACCCACCTCACATTTTCCCTATTTTGTACATCATCTGTGTTCTGTGTTCCCATGTGCTCTGGCAGGAAAGGAGATCCTAGAACTAAGTCAAAAAACTGCTTTTCATGCATCTCAGTACATTCCATGCTTGGTCTTCACATATTTTGTCCCAGGTACAACTTCTACTCAACTATGATAAATCCCTAGGCAGAGGTAACATACTTATCCAGTAAGCCTATACAGAACATGAGTTTTAGAAGTACACTTCTGGAAGAAAAGGTGGAGAGGAGTAATAAAAAAAATGGGTCAGAGGGTTGCTGATGCAGAGTAGGATATCTGTGCTATATCACACATGCTTAATGTCTTTAGCAACAAATACAAAAATGTTTTGCTTCCCAAGGAAGTGGGAGTATGATATCAAGGAAAGAAAGGGAGAGGAACCTTTTTATAACACAGTTCCTTTTTTGTGGATGTCATGAACAAAAATATTCCACAAGACTGAATTTCTCATTCATGGCCTCTGTTTTCCACAGATGGATGAAAAGTGGATAATTATAAGTGAGGAAGACAGAAGGCCTGGTGCTGTAAGAACCATTGCTGTGAGTCATGAGCCTGGAGCACATTTCTTTATGACAACTTTGTATATCTTACTCTGTCCATGAGGTTTTTCATTCACAGTAGTTATCAGCAGCACATTGGTTTAGTAGTGTTCCAAATATATTCTTTCCTAGTACAGAAGAAGATGATGTCATCATGGACATACCTTTCTTTGACTTTGGAGACTGCTTTAACTGGCAATAAATATTGGACTTCCATTTCACACATACAGAAAGAATGAGAGATTGGAGAATATTTTTGATAGAGCATCAAGTTTTACTTACTACGTTCTTTCTGTAAAGGGCAACTAATCAGCAGGCCCGTTATCACAAACAATCTTTCCCCTTTTGCTACCTAAGTGTAATTTGCCAGCTGGTTGAAAACTTGATCATCTACTAGAAATTTATTTGGTTTTATGTTGTTGGACTTTTTAAAACTTTTTTATTTTTTTAACAGATATATTTCTTTCTACAGTCAGAACTATTGAACTAGATTTTTGGACCAAGTTCAAAAAATACCTGATTCCAAGCCCATAAAAAGCATTTTTCTCCTCTACTGGAAAAGTACCTACTGCTCTCGGTTTACAATCTCTATAATTTTATCTCCAAGCTTGTCTGAGTCAAAAGCATCTCCCTGGCTCCTGGCCCCCTGTATTGCCTTTGTGTGGCAAGGTTTTGGTAGCACGGGATCTACAGGGGTGGCTTCTGTGAGAAGCTAGTAGAAACTTCTTCTGTATCTGGTAGAGCCAATTGCAGCTGGCTCCAAGCTGGACCACTGCTGGCCAAGGCCAAGGCCAGCAGTCACAGCACCTCTGGGATAATGTATTTAAGAAGGGGAGGGAAAGCTGTGCAACAGGAGGCAGAAAGAGTAGTGAGAATAGCTCTGCAGACAGCAGGGTCAGTGCAGAAGGAGAGGGAGGAGGTGCTGCAGGAGCAGAGATTCTCCTGCAGCCTGTGGTGCAGACCGTGGTGAGGAGCTGTGCCCCTGCAGCTTGTGGAGGGCCACAGTGGAGCAGAGACCCACGTGCAGCCCATGGAGGACCCCAGCAGCAGCCTGAAGGGCTGTGAGCCTTTGGAAAGTCTGTGCAAGAGCAGGTTTGTTGTCAGGACTTGTGACCTCACAGAGGACCCACATTAGAGTGGTCAGTGCCTGAAGGATTGAAGCCTGAAGGATTGAGGCCTGTGGAGGACTGTCTCCTGTGGGACAGATATGCTGGAGAAGGGGGAGCATGAGGAGCCCTCCCCCTGAGGAGGAAGGAGCAACAGGTGTGTGTGATGAGCTGATTGTAGCTCCCTTCCAGGGAAGAAGGAGGTAGAAACTTTGGGAGTGAAGTTAAGCCCAGGAAGAGGTGAGGGAAAGCTGTTTTAAAATTTAGCTTTTATTTCTCATTGCCCTACTCTTATTTTGGTTCATGATAAATTAATCTAATTTCCCTAAGTCAGGTCTGTTTTGCCCATGATGGTAGGTGCTGAGTGATCTCTCCCTGCATTTATTATGACCCATGAGCCTAGCCTTTGATTATATCTTCTCCCCTGTCCAGCTGTGGAGGGGAGTGATAGAGCAGCTTTGATGGGCACCTGGAATGCAGGTGGCCCACCACACCCCAAACCCATGAATTTGTTGAATTTGATTGAGGCATCGGTATGGGCTCTGTAGTACTAATCAGTAGAACAACTCTCTTAAAGACATAACCTTTGTTTTCACTCTGTTCAATCTATATTATTCAGTTGTAGATTCAAAAATAACTTACAAGACATAGTTTTGCAAGATATAATTTTGGTAAAATCTTTATTGAAACAATTTAAAAATCAGAATGTTTGATAATGTTGCTGTTTCTGGTGAGATTTTGGAACAAGATGAATCAAAACAGCAAACTCTAGAGTGCACTGCATTCTTCCACCAAGGATTTTTAAAACCCAAGTGTAATTCCTCACATGCAACACACACATTTCTCACCATGAACCTATGTCAAAGTTTTTGAAATTATTCACGCAGTTTACCATATTTTTGTGTTTCTTCTTGAGCATTTTCATGTAATTCAATAACGCTAGACAAATGGCAGTGACAAAGATCACAAATGGCGCTCCTTGCTTCTCTTGCTGTTTCCTGTTTTGCTGTTTTCCCCATCTTTAGACCCTAGACTGATCATTGAGAAAGACCTACACTTTTGAAGTTATTTTTCCCTGTAGAAGAATGTATACATAATTTTGCTAAGGCAGATCTATTCACTGACATTCACTCTTGGCTTATTGGTATATCTGGAGCAGCAGAAGCTCCACACGACCAGGCAGCTGCAGGGCAGGCACACTTGAGCAACAGTGAACAGTTTGACTTTAGTGTCAAACAGTTCATTGACTGTATAAGTCAAGAAAGCAAGTGGAATATATGCCTGAATAACCACGGAGTCAAAACTTTGTAAAAGTGTAAAATTCACATATGTTGGAATAAATGTGAAAGGACAGCAAACGTTAGAGTTAAAATAACTCCCAGAAATAAAATAGCTTCTAGAGATTACTCTACACATTGCACTTGAAGAAATTTATTTTGCCAAACTTAGAAAAAAATAGCTTTTTTTTAGCTATAAGTACAAATATTAAATAATGTAATGTATAATTTACAGGAAAAAGAAGAAAAGAGATAAAATTAAATAGGTTGAAATATATACATAATATGTTTCTTGTGGAAAGAGATGAAAAAGGCTGTTTTTCCCACTATTGGTGATAGGATAAGATTATGTTATCCAGAAGAAAAATTTAGTCAATGATATTTGCATTACAATTAGCAAAAATTTTGCATCAAAATTTTGCATCAAATAAAATGATTCAACCAGCTTGCTCTGCATTAGATTCTTCAATGATAAAATTAGGAGGTTGCAGAATAGTGTGAATTCCTTAGTATCCATCTTTTCATGCTTAGCATATATTAAATGGCCAGTTAATCAAAATGTCTGCTCTCCTTTTCTTTAAAGAAGGTACTTTTATTTCATGAGCTTATTTTAAATCTGTCAGTGTACTTGGAAAAATGACTAGAAACCTTTTAGCTGGGCTACTTGCATGTTTTACATTACTGTTGATTTGGCAATTGACTTCAATTATGATTCTTGTTACAATTTTCAGTGTAGGATATAATCTGTTAATGTTGCCTGCCTAATGTCACTGAAAGCTCCACTGTGTTTTTTTGGTTTGTTCAGTCATTGGTGAGACGTTTGGTTATGGCGTCTTTTGTTAGACTCAGAACTAAAAATGACTGACATGAAATGGCAGAATTTTTTAATAAAAGATGTTAAGAGCTTGTACTTCTGTTTTTGAAAGTGAGTGCAAAAGTATCAAAAAACTTACTGGATAGTCACTTAGAACTAAAAATTCTATGAGTGCAATACCCCAAGTCCTAAGGCACTCAACATTTAAGGCTTTAACTTGTTCTCAGTGAACTTCTTTTTATGGGAACAATGCTGATAAATTGGTTGACTCCTTCGAATGTGTGGTGAAATTTATGCAAGTTAGTATTTTACCAAGTTCTAGTTCTTCTGTCACAGGGAGCAAAAAAAGGAATTTCTCATCCCTGTCCCTTTTATCCTAGCTGGCAATTCATTTTATATAATCAGTTGTTACATTTTTATCCAAAGAGAAGCAGCAGGAAGTGTAATTAAAACTTCAGATAAAATGGTTTCTTTTCAGATTACAAAGCAGCCCTTGAAAAGGCTTCAGTAGGAAAAGAACTTACAAATGTACTTGTTAACTGGTTGTGGTAGGAATGAGTGCCTAATTTCTAATTGTAATATGTGTCACTTTAGCTTCTAGCCTTTGCTTCTTGATTAATTTTGTCAGCTAGATTAAAGAGCTCTTTACTACCTAGCTTTTTCACTCTATGAAGATACTTTCATAGAGTAATCAAGTTATTCCTCGTACTTTTTGTTGAAAGAAACAGCTTGAGCTCTTTAAATCTTTAATTATAAAATAGATTCTTAGGAACTAAAATATCATTTGTCTTTTTCTTTCAATATATTTCCTAATCCATTTTAAGAAAGGAGCACACAGCTATTGAGATGTCTCTGATGAGCTGCAAGGACACACTGCAAAGTCTACCTCAGTGTATAGGTAGATTTATGATTTTTTAAAATATATATATATATATATATACGTGTGTGTGTGTAGGTGTGTCAGTTTGCCCAGTCAAAGGTTTTATTAGTCCTTTTTGTATTGGTATTTCATGGATGACTTGACTTCCTGAGCATGTTTTCACTGTTGGCCAGAGCACTAGTCCATTCTCTTCTCTGTTTAGTCTGTATTTAATTTGTATATTTTGTTGCTAGGCGTGTATGTGAGTTCTGTATTGGTTAAATTCACACAGTCCATAGGGGCTCTGTCCCTTGTAGCACCCAGGATGACGGCTCTTGAGGTGACACGCTGCAGCTGTGGGTTACAATGTGCACAATTTATCCCTGGGCAGCATTTATTTCCTTGGTCATGTAGGTCGGGAGGCTGACATGGCATCTTCTAGTGTGGTACCAAGCCTTGACAACAGGGAGGATGGAAAGTACCAATTACTTGACTTCTTTAATAATTAATATAAACCTATGGATTTTTTTCCAGTTTTTGCTTCCATCGGGAGTTTCTTAATCCATAATCTCAGTAAATTGTGGATTGTTACTGGAAGATGGTATAAAAGATCTTAAAAAATCCAAACATTTATGAGTGCTTCAGTAAAATGACAAAAGCAGCAAGAAAACTGCTACTATTTTGGAATCTGGCCCTCAGCAAAATAATGCACAAGAACACATGGGAACACAAGTAAATGAGTTTCAACTACTCAGTAATGCACATATCATTGATCTGGTTTTTAAAGCGCCTCTATATTTTTCATAATATTCCTGAAATTATGAATAAATTATGGAAACTCTCACTGTGCATAATGAATTCACAGCCTGACTGTAAATCCTTAAACCATAACACCACAGTTATCATCTACCTTGTCACATTTACAGTAATATATTCAGCTTGGGTTGTGATTATGGGTCTGTTCTAGGCATGGAGACCTTTTGGAATTATGAAGTGAAAATGTAGCTACTGAAATACTGTATAATAGTTAAAGTTCAAATATTGAGGGTTCTCTGGTTTTTTGCCTTGTACAGATTTCAGCAATAATATGACATATTTAATAATAGCATTTAATAGCTCTACTGTATGCTCCCTGCAGTACTGTGTTGCTCTTTATGATCTGAGAAATATGTAAGGCATTAAGTGAGTGAATCTTTCCTAACTGAATACCATTGCTTCAGGGCTTACATATTAAAACACATTAAACACATTGAAATTAATGAAGTACTGTCTGTCTGTGTCCAGTGGGTACTGTATAAAGATTTTTTTAGGGACATATAGAGGTAGATTTACAGAAACTGTAAAAGGACAATCAACTTAGATTACTTGGATTAAATACCAGATGGATAGCCACAGGCATAATTCCTGTGCTTTTTACCATCTCAGAAGGACTCTATGTTCCTGCTAGTTTAATTTCAGTATTACAGTCTGCCTCCTGATTTTTGGCATAAAGCAGATAAACAGATTTTCTCCAAAGGAATTGGTCTAGTTTTGTCAGGGCGACACAGGAACTGTGGAATGTGTTGCATACTCTAGTATCTGTGCTGATGATACCTGTAAATGGCATTTCCCTTCACTCCCAAGAGGGCTGAAAAAATAAATATATTAACTTTATATTGAAGTTTTGGTGGAAATGCAACAGGTAGAGACTGTCATCACAGTGAAAAAGTTTTTTTAAATATCCAGTTAGATAGACATTGTTTTGTTGTTTCTCAGTGTCAGTAACTCAGTCCATATACTTAAAACCATTTTTTTTTTCAGGTATTGTTTTTCAGGAAAAGGTAGGTAAGAATACAGTGAATGTCAGAATTCAGAGTCCTGGGACTTCAGTATGTAGGACATTCTTCTGAAAATCTTTGTGTTTAAATGTCACAAGTCTGCTGAGTTATCAGGTTTCCCCATGGAAGAAATAGCAGAAGTAAAGCCCTTACTGTGTTGTAAACAACTTTTTTAAAAACTTTGCCAGAATTTAGAAGTGGTTTTTGACACAATTTGGTACATTTAAAGAATTTCTTCTTGTGTGTCACATGTAGAAAAGCTTCAGACAAAAACCCCCAGATCTTATCTAATGAAGTTGTCCAACTGCATTGGAAATAGTGCCATGTGTTTTCTGTGAAAGGGCAGTTGCATAGGTGAGCTTTGTTGATCGTTGAACTTAAAAATTATTACTGAAGCAAGGAAGCACAAAAAACAAACTGGAGCATGGAAATAAAATGAGTAATTGCTAAAGATATACAAAGCCAATTCACTACAACAAACACTCAGGACATTTACTTGGGACATTAAAAACATTAATACATAGTAGACCATATGCACTGACTGGCTGTACTTTTGTAAAATTGACCTATCTATTTTCTATTTTATTCAAAAGGTTACTGGCCTGGTCAGTGTGGTGTGCTATCTTAGCAGTGCACTGCTACAGTACCTGGAACATGGTAGGTGATAATCTTGAGTCTGTGCAGGAGCTAACGAAGCGTGGTTTCCTGCAAAATGCCTGCACAGTGTGTACAAGCTGCAGTTCACCTATGGGCCTCAGAAACCATATGCAAACAACTTAGTGAGTAGGTGCAGTGACCATCTGATTTAAGCACTGTCTGATTTAATGGTTTTGCTTGTTTCAGCTTTCATAGGCCTTATTATGGCCATTATGCATAGTTGCATTTTCATCCTAATTATATGCTGGCTCAGTGATTTCTCATGATTTAGCTGCCAAATTCTAAGCAATACCATAGGATTACTCATTAAAGAAAACATTCTCAAATGGCTTGTTCTTTTAATTCTTCATTCAAAATTTAGGAATTCCAGTATCAAATAGTATAATCCCAGTTTTTCTCTCTATTATCTGCTATCTGGATCTGCTATTTTTGATTTAAATCAAAAATAAAGCTAAAGAACAATTTCCTTAGTGCAGTATACTGGTGTGAAAGTGCAATTTTCAGTGTTAAGCGTAGTGACAGAACCTGTTTTTCTACAAATTTTCTGACTCAACCTAACTGCAATTTGTATTTAATATGTGGTTTTATGTCTGTGACATAGTGCAATTACTACATGTTAGAATTCATGACTACAGAATTTTTCAGGATATCTTCATGATTGAAGTAAAATCTCCTATGCACACACAACTAGAATTAATGAATCTTAGATCTCGCCTTTGCTTATGAATTGATGAATATTTAATGGACCTTTCTTACCTTTAATTTCATATCAAACCACAACATTTGGGCTTTGTCCTTTTAGGCTTCCTAGGCTTTTTCTCAGAAGACATAACACTGTAGGAGAAGGGATATACAGGTGATCTTGTCCCTGATAAGTAGCAGCTGTGTTAATTGACAAAACAGCCTCCCCTGATGAGTCACAGCTGCATCCAATAAAGATAAGTGTGATAAAAGGGAGTGGGGTGCAAGGGGCCATGCCATGCCGGAGCAATAGGCTGATGAAGTAGAAGGATCCAAGGGAGTGAGAATCTCTGCTGTGAGGTCAGTCTGGGTCTGTTGTTGGAACCTGCAGCCATAGTCTAGCCAGGTAGAAGCCTGCAGTCAGTCTGCAGCCTAATATGTGCAGTCATAGGAGGAAATAACCAGCAGTCAGAGACAGTAAGAGAAACCTACGGTAGGAACTTGCTGCAGCCAGAGTCAGTGAATAGTTGGAGTCAGGATGGCTCAGCTATATAAAGGAATTAACCAGGACCCTTTTCATGCTGTAATAAAAAAGAAGCCTGTGTCTTGGCTTGTTTCTGCCCTCTGACAAGAGGGCTGCTGCAATGAACATCATGTGGCTGTTTTGACTTTAGCACTCCTTCTTTACATACTCTGACTTTCCAAGGGTCTGACTGCAAGACTTTTGTTTACCAGCTCTAAAGGAGCACCTGAGCTTGAATATTTCTACTAGATATCTGAAGCTGGATACTTCTACTAGATTTAGTACTTAGAACTAAAATAGTTTAATGAGTTTGAATATGTGTTGATACAAGTAAAAGTTGAATAAAACTGTTTGTAATAGAGAACACCATATCAGCCAGCAATCTGTAGGATTGTACATATTGTACTTGTACTGATACAAGGTTTACTGTTTTCCATTTTTAATGACTTTAGTTGCAAACAGGTAATCGATGGTTCTGTGTTCTGTAGTTCCAACAGTCAAAAGCCACTGGTGCTGAAGTGGATTCCACCTGGTGTCTATAAACAAAAATACTTTCTAAGAGATTGAGCATCATAGATAAGAAGTCAAAAGTTTATAATCAAATACTTAATTCTTTATAATAGAGCCTTGGTGGTATTGTTTTTCTTGTTTGGTTGGTTTTAACAGAAGAACCAAAAGAGAATACCCTTAGCAGTAGGTGAGTGCAGAAAACAATAAAGGACATATCTGTGACCTGAAAAACTGGGATATATTGATGACTTGGACAAAATTTGATTGTGATTTTTTTACACCAGATAAAAGATCAGAATTTTTATCTGAATATAATTTTTCTATATTGCTCTTCACTAGGTTGGAAGTTATCTCTTTGAAAATGCTTATTTTTGAGAAAGCACTGCAGTTCAATCTCACACATATAGACGCTGACTTTTTTTTTTTAAAGAAAAATATCGCCAGCTTCAGTTACTTCATAGTCCTTTATATGCTATCCCTAAAAGTCAGAAATGGCTGTGACTGACTTTTTATAGGTATATAGTCATGTCAGTAACCAGGGTGCCCTCATTCCTTTAATCCTTCCAGGTTATTCAGTGAAAAATGCTTTGGGAGGTGGGGTGTTTTCTGTTAGGTTTTTATTCCTTTTAGGAAGTAATTTCTGCTGTTTTCTTTTGGAGTACTGTATATTGTCTTAGTTAACAGGCCACCCAGTAGGTATGTATTTGCTTTATTAATAATTGCATTTTCATAGTTGTAACAAAAGGATAAACTTTCTCAGGATAAAAGGTAAAGCAAATTACAGTGTAAGAGGGCCCAGCTGAGTCACAGCAATTGACCATCCAGTTTAATTTTTTCCAGCTGAGAATAAGGAGCAGTGCTATTTGGGGAGTAGCATGGGTTGGGTTTTTTGTTTGTTGTTTTTGTGTGGTTTTTTTTTGGTGGGGGGGGGGGGGGGGTTTGGGGTTTTTTTNTTGTGTCCCAGAACTGCATTTTCAGGGATAGTGGCAGGTAAGATCTTTCTTGTCTTTTAACTTCTCTTTCTGTGCCCTGTGAGGATTGGTGTATTTTTTTTGTTTGCTTTGATTTGATGTGGGTCATTTTGGGGTTGGTTTGGATTTTTTTGTAGTGTGTTTTTTAATTTACTGGTACAGTTTACCTCCAGAACCTTGAGATACAGCAACAAGTTATAAAGAGTACTATTGTCTCTTTATGGTATCTTATTTTATCTGCTTTAATGTAGCCTCCTGCTAGCTTTATGAGTGGTTCTTAGTTCTAGCATTATTCATTTAGCGAGTAATAGTTTTGCAGTCATTCACTACATTCAGAAAATTTTGAAGCATAATTGTGTTCCTTTTGTGGTGTTCTCTCCAAATTTAAGGACTCTCAGCCTTCTTAATCTTTCATTGTAGGGCAACTGCTGCAAGCCTTTAATCTTTATAGCTGCCCTTGTCTGTAGTTCACTGAGTCCCCTGTACTTTGGAGTCTAACTCAACTGAGGTGTGGAGTTGCATGTGCTGCTCTGGATAAGATGCTGTTAAGGTAGTGGGTTTTTTTGAGGGGGCGTGGTGGATTATAACTATATTCTTCTGACTTATTTTTAATACCTTCCCTGAGGGATACCCAGGGCTGAAGTTGTTTTACCTGGAGTCCTGCTGTATGTTGACCTAGTGAGATCAGGGAAACATCAGTGATTACTCCAGGAAATGTTCCTTATGTTGTCACTTTCAGTTCTGGACTTTTGATACAGGTTTTAGATTATTACTTCTATGCATTCAGGAACTTGAAAATTCATCTGTTGTCTTTTAGCATGCTCAGTTTAATAAATTCCTTAGCTTGTTTTTGACTACAAGCTTTAGGTCTTTTGATGCAGTCTTTTGTTTGAAATTTTGTATCAGTGAATACAGGTGACTGCTTTTATGTGATACTGATTTTACTGGCCAAAACCTTATTGAGTGTGAGAAGTGCTTTTCGGCTGATGATGACACTTATAATGAGACTCCATGTCTGTGTATAAATAAAATGCACATATGCAGCATACGGCTTCCTTTCTAGTTTTTTAATGCTGCAGTGTGTGTGCAGCCAAGACATGTTTGTCAGTTTTAAAGTTAAATATTTTGGCAGATCATTGGTGGATGAGAGTGAAGTGCTAATGTTGTATGGGTGAACTGATTCTGATAGAGCAGATAAGATAAAAGTCTATTATTACTCTTGTCATTATTAGTGTTACTTTGGTAGCTCCCACAATACTCTGGTGTTGCTTGTAAACATGGGAATACTTATTCCTTTCTCAAAAGAGATCACAAGAAATCCAAATAACAGATGAGAGGTGGGGGTATACTATAAACAGCTTAAAATTAAAATTAACTGTACATCAAATTGTGATCATAAGGAAGGCAAGACATGGGGAAAAGAATTTAATAAAAACATAAGAAAAAGGAATTTGGAAATGTAAATAGATAAAATTTATATTCCATCAATCTAATGGTAACGTCTCTACTCATGCATAAGCTTCCCTCCAGAGAAAAAGATCTTTAATAAAAATATGCATTCAAAGAGGTATTTTTCTTTTAATAGTTTAAAATGATCACTAAATTCAAGCTAAATTTCAAAATCTAAAGTGGCCTCAAAGGACTGGAGGAAATTTTTAGAATTAGACCAGACTTTTATCCAAGATAGTTTGTACTATTTCAGTACTTTGAAGAATGTTGTCAAAGGACAGTTTTTAATCTACTTTTAAGCCTCCTAAAAACAGACTTCCATGCAACAATACCCACACTTTATGCAAGTTTCCACAGACCTTCACATTGAAAATTACATTCCCACTATTTCTGCATTTGTCTTCAAACTTATGCTAAATTCCTCTTCTGTTTTGCTTATATGAAGTAATATGCATGGAATTAAATTACTTTCACTTTTCTGCAGCCTACTAAAGCAAAGGCATGTAATTTGTTCTCACCCTCTGTTATCTGCTTCTGATACATAAAGGTCTATTGCCATTCCCATGTCCTGGAAGTCCTAGTATGGCTCCATGCACGAGAGTGCAGACTATTCCTGTGTCCCCCTGTCATGTGTGACAGCCTTTTACAAAGAGCTGAAATGGGAGCTTGCATTTGGGCACCTGTCATAGTTCTCTCCACCAGACAGCTAAGAATTCATTTCTCTTGACCATAAAGATAGCCAAATAAAATTATTTTGAAATTTGTAGTTTCAGGCTTTTTTCTTCTTTTTTTTTTGTGTTTTTACTGTATACAGGTAACAAAGTATCTTTGTGCTTTTTGTCTTGTGCAGTTACAATACATATTATCAATGAATTTCTTTGGATGTGTTTTAAGTCTTACAGTTAGTAGCATTTTATGAATTACTAAGTGATAATTATAATCCATGAAAAGATGCAAGTTCTTTTTGACATGACATGTGCCAGATACCTATATATATAAAAGACATACTTCTTTTCTGAGTTTTGCCTTTCAAAGGCATATTTACAATAGATTTTCTTGCATGTTATCTGATGACTCAGTTCTATGCTGTCAGAAACTTAGCACTATTTCCTGAAAGCTCATAAATAAAATTAGACCTGGAAATAATGAATTTTTACCTAAGGATGTGTATGATCTTTGTTGTGCAAAAATTGCTTTTCCTATACACCAAAAATACACTCTTAATAACTCTAACCAATCACTCTAACCAAAATAAAAAATAATGTAAGCTTGGTATCAAACTATTGGTTGTCTATTTGATGATTATTAGATAGTCAAATAAAAACAATATATCTTTCCTCAGATGTTCAATTAAGATTTCTTAAAAGATTTATAAAAAAGCTCTAGTTAATCAGAAATTTTTTTGGAAATGTTGGTAGCCTTTGTTTTAAAAATGGACCAGACAAAAGCCCTTATTCAAAATTCTGCCACATGTTTTGTGCTGGGTATCAGTGGATTTTAAAATTATGTTTAAGCACCCATATATAAATCCAGTATTTTTTTTTTCTGTAGAAAGAAAGGAATATGTTACTATTCCTATTAACTGCAGCATAAAAACAGCAAAAGAAAAAAAGCAGGAATGAAAGGGCTTAGCATATTCCAGTATAAGTAAAGGATATTGCCTTTTTGTCTAAAGAAGGTTTTAGCAAGGAAGCAAATCAGAACTAATTAAAAAATAATATGGTGATAGGACCAGAGGGTTGGGAGGAAAAGCATAGATTGGCTATTCTGAGCATATGCATCCCAGGATTTAAGGGGTGGTGACCTGTAATGATTTATGAAAGTTACAGAGAACTGAGAAGCTGCCACTGAGTTGGGATAAATATATTGCTGAGAGAAAGCATGTTCCTAAAAATTACAGCACTGTGCCGGGGTCCTGACTTTAAGTCTTGGTAGGATACAGAAACAGATGCTGTTTTTGCAAGCTCTCAAAGCTTACTGAATGATAGAATAAGGAAAGAATTACGAATATCAGGCACAAGTAACTTCTAAATCATTTAGTAAATAGCAGACAGAGGAAAAATAGGGATACAGGAAGCTTAATGTACGTAAAATCTAATGAAGTATTTGTGGTAGTAAAAATCAATAATGTAGTAATTTGCAAAGTTTCATTGAAAAATTTATGGAAATTGACTTGAATAACACAGAGGCTGAAAACAGTCCAAAAGACTGAATGTAAATAAAGATAATGATAAGCAACAGTATATTGAGCTGGGATGTGAAGGGCAAGAAGTGTGTAGTGAGATGTCACAGAGATCAATTTTATGTCTGATCTAATTAAACATTTTCATTAGTGATTAGCAAATGATATAGCCAGCCTGTTAATGAGTTTCTTTAGATAAAGATGTACTAAAAAGCAGCACAGACTGATCAAGTTAGTTCAGAGATCTAGAGAGGATAAAAAGTATGAGGAAGTTATTTGATTCAATAGGACACAAAATGGAATATGTTGTGAAAAATCTTTAAAAAATAAAGTGGGCTTTTTTTTATTGTAAGCACACCTATTGTTGGGATAACAAGAAAATAACTGTGTGCAAATCTTGATCAATAGGTGCCATACATCTGCAAATAGATCTATGTTCCAGGCAAGAGGAAGATGGCAAATGCCTTGGTTTCCCCTCTTTAGTGTTTACACGTGAGCTAGGTTGGCATTTCCATTGTTGCTACGTTGTCCACTATGGTTAGTTCTTATTTGCTTTCTGGTATGAGCTATACTTGGTATTTCCCAGTCACCTACACACAGCAACATAAACTGGTATAACCTATAGGAGCAGAGCAACAACAATAAAAGAATGATCAATTATTTGAGTTCATTTATGTGAACTTTCAGGCTCAGACAGGAACTACTTCTCCAAGGAGTGAATCAGAAATTCACATTTATCAGCAGTATTTCATAGGGAAAAAGAAAATTGTGATGCACATCTGGGATGTAGAGTTTGAATGCTGCTTTGAAATTTTTGCTTTAATATTTAGTTCATTTGCTGGTTATCTGATCAATTTTGATTAATGTTCCAAGTCCAGCCTGCAACAAATGACCAGTATGTCTTTAATGTGACTTGTGTTGCAACACCTGTTGGCTTTTTCCATGACGTGACTACTTAATGCCATGTTTTGTGCTGGGGCCAGGATTTTCTAGAACAGTTTGTAGTGGAAGCTGAAAGTTACTTTTTGGCTGACTGGATCTTTCCTTTTCTCCTGACTTAGTTTCCCACCTATGAACCTATAGTGACTTGTATTAGCAGTGGATCTGAGAACTACAGAAGCTGCTACGCAGAAAGTGGGGAAATAAAATATAGGTGGAGGTACTAAAAATTATATATTTACTTTTACTTAAGACTGTAATGGTATTTCAACATTTGAAATCTCAAGGCAGTGAACTATGAGCTAGTTGAGCTAGGTGGCTTCCACACATCACTTAGTAGTCATGATGGAAAGAACTTTTCTGTTTGTATGTTAATTTCCAGACTCACCTTGAAGAATGAAATGATGATATTAGCTAAAAAGAAAAATTTCAAAACAATTGATGACAATAACTACACTTGTCTGGAGTGCTTGAAAATTAACATTTGATTTCGAGTCTTTGTTTTTGACTTGGATTTTCCATTCTTATGCTGAGACAGTTGAAGTTTGCCTGTATTCTATACATTGGAAACATAACAGATTTTTCTCACATGAATGAATCTCAGAAGGATAGCTGCACTGTATGTGCTGGATCTCAGTAATATATACTTATGCTGAACAATATATAATACACAATTACTGCATTATATAACCTGTTTTTCCCCATATACTTTAGACACAAGTCAAATGGAGTATGAGAGGAGCTTGGAAACAGCTTATGTGACCTTCGTGGTTGTTCTTATATGTCAAAATGACAACTTTCTTAGAGAGCTGAAGTGAAATACATTCAATCCTTTAATTACTTTCTCAATTTTGTTTCAATTTTGTTCATAACTTTCAAAATGTTGCTGGTTATAGAATAAACCCATGTCTATAGTGTTCATTTCAGTAGCTGTGTAATCATTTAGGGTGTAAACTGTGTTGTGATGCACAACATGCATTTTAATCTTTAATGTATGTGAATGCCTAGATTGTCAAATACACATATCTAAACCTATAGGAAATATATTAAATATTTAGGCACATACTGATTTGTGGATGTGGTTTGGTGCATGGTTCAGTGTGTGAACACTCCCAGCACAGATGGAAATTTAGAAGGTTTACCTCACTGGGGATTGGTAGCTAGGTATAAGATATACTAATGTTTGAGTTTGGACATTCTAATGTTTTCCTTCATATATAGATTATCCTTTTTGATATTATAAGTAAAAAAAAAAAAAAAAAGTCAGACTTGGTGGAAAAAGGAGGACCATTCTTAATCTTTCTTAGTCGTTTGAAAATGTTAGGACTAAAGATCCATTTTTCTCTACTCAGTTAAGAGTAGTTAAGAAACTCAGTTAAGAAACATACTGACACAGACGTTGTGGGGAAATAATCTTTCCTAATTACACAGTTAGGTATTTTATTATTAAGCCATTTGGCGGATGCTCTTTAGTCTGTGTAGCCTGCACTAAAAAGCTTATAATTCTAGAAGCCTTTTCATTTTCAGACAAGGGATACAGAATGCAAAACGCTTCAGCAGAAAGTGTTTGAGACATCTGGTCACGACTCAGTCCTCAGTGCTGGTCCATGGATAAATTGGAGTAGCATCGGATATCCAGAAGAGGGCACTTGCGGCTCTCCAGTCTGTCTGCTCTACCCAAAACACTGTCTGCGCTGCAAACTCCTTGTGACTGTGGGGGAAAGGCTGGAGAGACTCTTCTCTGAAATGAGCTGAAGTACTAATAAGCAATTATGGGTTATGCATGGCATCAGCTGTGAGATTTGCTTGCAGGTTTCTGATATCAATGGGCCTATTTATCACACAAGCTGCTCTCAAAAAAGAACACCACCTTTCAAGTGCTTTCAGAACTGCAGCTGATGGCTGCAGAAAGCCGCCACCCTTTGCAGAATTGGGAAAGTTCCCATCCAAAAGAACTAGAAGCATTTTCTGCTAAAAGTTCAGTCCAACCTGATAAGTATTGAGGCTATCAATACTTGATAAGTATTTAGACAATAACACTGGGAGCTTGGGGGCAAGAAAATTCTATTTCTATATTTGTTGTAGAGGAAAGAAAAAGAATAAAAAGTCGACGGAATGTTGTACTTGATGCAACATAATTCAGTATTTGAGGTCTCACATGGAAAATAAGCTACAAAAAAATTTGACTGTTAAAGTTTCTGAAGTCCAGCTGATTATGCCTTTGAAACCAAGGCAGTTGTTTGAGTATGATAGATGAAGGTGATGTTTATTGATCACATTGCATTGAAACCATGACACCTAAGCTCTAGTATGTGAACAGAGCAGTCAAATTTGCTTTTGAAGAGTCAAGTCAGGAAGACTGAGACACTCTATGCCTAATAGATGAGACATAAAATATGATAACTTCTGGGGGGGGAGAGTTATCAATGTGTATGAAGTTAGAGGAATAAAACCTAATCTGAGCTTTGCCCTCATATTTGCACATTTGGTAGCAGAGCAAATATTTTGGAAGTGCCTATGTTGGAAAAAAATTCATAGCATTTAGTACACAAAATTAAATTACTTTAAAGGTAATTTCCAGGTAATTTTTTTTTTTTTGAATTGGGAAAGTTCCCATGAAAAGTTATAACTGAACTGAATAAGACCCTGTGTTACTGTGCAAAATCCTGACCTCCAGTAAACCCCTCTTCCAAGGGGCACTGAAGCTTTCTCACAATGTTTTCTTCCAGTGTTTTGCTGAAACTAACAGAACTGACTTCTGGGATATGTGAACTTGTGTCATGTGCCACGTGCAGCATTCTGAAGGCTAGAGTTTAATGGTCTCCTGGGCTTGAGAAAAACACTTCTTAAAACTAATTGAAATGCCAAAAATGTGTTTGTTTTACATACTTCGTTAAACTTCAGTGCAGTAGGTGTAGTGACAGATCTTGAGAGGTAAAAAACAATCATTCCAACATATATTGGCACTATTTAGTTTCCAATAAATGAATGTCTTTTATAATTACATCAGTTAAAACTTTTTTTTTTGCTGATGGTGGAGAGTGCCAGGTGAGTGAAGTGAATGTGTGTGTTCTTTCTCTGTTGGGAGGATGTGGAGGGGTGTGTAGCACTGGCATCTCTTTGCTGTTTTTTTATTTGCTACTTTTTGCAAATTAGTCTTGCTGAATGATTGAATTGTGTACATTTTTAGCAACTCTCCCTCCAGTTGCTATAGCAATGCTGTGGCTATTGTGATGTGTGAGTAAAGCACTGGCTTTTGGGCAAAGATCGTAAGACCAGGTGATGTGGTTTGAATGAAAGGGAGAATCTATCTGACATAATTCTTTTGACCTGAAAGTGCTTTTTGTGTTGAGCAATATTAGCTGAGAGAAGTCTCTTTTTCCTATAAATCTTGCCTTGTTTAATTTTTCTGCTGAGATTTCAACACATCAACCTAATTGAATAGTACTAGATACAATTTGTAAAGCAGTATCATCAAATTCATTCCAGTTATCCCTCTACACTGTATTTCTCACCTGTGCTCTCTTGAGTTCTTATTAAGTGAAATTTGATGAGCTGTGATGATTGCAGGGTCATCTTTCTGATTCACAAAGAAGTTGCTGAACAACAATATTCTACAAAGGATTACAAAGCTAATCCTCTAATTTCTGCCCATCCAAAGACTGTATTGCATATCTATTCAGGTTGGCATGAATGAAAAAAGAAAAATGGCAGTTTTAAATAACATATCTATACAGTACCTGTGGCTGAGATGATCCTAAATTTAGACTGTCATATTATTACTGCTGACTGAAAAATAGGTAATGAAAAGAAAATAGCTGCATGCATTCTCAGGAAATAAGAGACTTGGAAGATATATGACTGATGTGTCTCCATTTAAGGGGGCAGAACTGTGATGCAGATCATCAGGTGAGGTTTGTCATTCCCAAATTCAAATTTGTGTGTTGGAGAGTACACACCAAAATTGCAAAAAAAAAAAAAGGCTATATGGAAAGTATTGTGTGTCTCTTCTAGATGGTAAAGATGAGGAATCAAGGAGTGTGAGGGGGTGGGGAGGATGTCCATGTGTATTAGTAATGTGTTACAGTTCTGAAAATCCATGAAGGCTCAGACTTGTACCTACTTAAAAAAAAAAGGGCATTAAAAAGTACCAGGTAGATGCCCATTATCATGTACTTAGTTTATTTGCTTATGTTAAAGCCAACAGGATTGCTCATGATTACTGTCTATAGGTCCATGTCTTGGGTTCTGTAAATTAAAAAAATGCTTATTCTATTCCATTTGTTGAAACCTGGTTGGGGGGAGTGTTTTTTCTTCAACTGTTATAACTCCAGGAGGGAGGGGGTGGCTGCCTTTCTGATAACAAGCCAGCTGTTAAAACTGTGTGGGGGATTGTTTCTTATCTCTGTTCACCCTCCCATTACCTCCATGGGGATATCTTCTGTTAATGGGCCATTAAAGCTCACCAATGATGTGACACATTACATCATGCCATTGTGAGATGTTCTACCCAGGGAGGAGCCAAACCATTTCCACCTAGATAAAAAGGAGCCACAAGCATCACCAGACATCCGGTATTCCCATGGGACTCCTGAAGGAAGACTGCACCTCTGGGCCCTTTTCTGTACAGGACCATCTCTACGTCCAACAGGACCACATCTACCACTTCAAGAGGGCTTATCTTTTGGACTGTTTCCAATAACCTGACCAACAGGGTGTCAGATTGTATATCTGACTCTCAGTGGTCTTTTGTATTATTGCATTTATTTTATTTTACTTTTTTTTCTTCCTATTAAATTGTATTTCTGACTTGGAGTCTCTCACTGGTTTTGCTTTCAAACCACTACAGTCCAGTAACACATAAAGTACTGTAAGAGGACTATTACAATATTGGTTATGCATTCTTTCTTGGTGTAGGCAGAAAGGTTCTACTAAATGTCAAATACAAAGACTCTGGTTGTAACTGGTATAAACATTTCAAGTTCTTCTGTCATCACAAGAAAGAAAACAAGAACAGTAGGAAGTATTAGTGTGCTTTTGGATAGGAAGTATGGTTCTAACCAAAGCATGATTTTTTTATTCTCCATGTTTTCAGGGACATTAATTATTGGTGGACTCCTGACTGAATCTGGAATAAGCATGAATCTTTCCTCGGTCTATAATGTGTGTGATGAACAGAGCTGGTACTAATTATGTCCCACATATTAATTAGTGCTAGAATTATTTTTTCTGCTGGAATGTTGTCTGATTTTTTTTCAGCACAGACACTTGTAATCGCTGTTGCTAAAGGTAGTAAAATAAAGTATTTGCATTTTTTGAGGGCTCTGGATGAGCCTTTTTAAAGATTGTAAGGACAGCAGAAACATACTTAATGAAGGGTCGAATGTGCAACACATGAGATTCATTCAAAGTCACATGTAGAACTAAAGAACTCAGAAAATTACTTCAGGCTACAGGAGCCTGATGAGAGAACAGAAAATTTCACTAATTAAACCCTGTTATTGGTAGGGGTGAATATGTTGAGGAAACGTACCTCATGATTATAAGGAGACTAGACAGAGGCTGCCATAAACACTGATACCACACATCTGACTTCTGTCATCCAAACACGCACATGTAATGTATCACCTAGGTCATTGTCAATTGCTCAAAAATATGAATTATCATTTTTGGTATAATGACCTGCCTCATTCTCTAAAACTTCAAATTATCCTGTCAACAGGTAAGCATTTAATTCTACTAGAAGATGGCTAGGAGAATTTTTGTAGCCAGCTGGGTCATTAGCTCTAAAGTATGCAGAAAATACTTCATTCACAAAACAAGTATCCCGGTACTCCAAAATGCAGAGAAACAATTTTATTATACAGCTATAATAATGTACTATAACCTATTCAGTTAAGTCAATGTTTCTTTAACTGGTGCAAACTGTATCCTCTCAACTCTAATGGATTTTATTTATTTTTTAGTATCCCTTTGGCATATTGATTCAATGAATATGATCTACTGTAGCAGCAAAACTGATGTACATAAGGAGGTCTTTGTTGGTTTTTATCTCTTTTGCAGTCTGTCACTATATGCTGCCATCTCCAATAAGTTTATTCTTCCATCATATATGCACCCCAGGCACTCACTGTAGGTTTCTTTCCTCCACCAATACCACACTGCTTCATGTCTTAATTTGACTTCAGTCTCTTTCCACTAGCTTTGTTCTCTCTGCTTGTCTCTCTTAATACAAAACACATCATGATTTCCTATAATCTGAGAACTTTGAATCTTAATTACTCCATATGTCTCTCCCTGTGTTTATTCCCTTTCAATGTTTCTTGCTTTTTCTTCTGTGAATTTCATTATTTGCCTTTCAATCTGGCTTTAGACTGAATTCTAACAAGAGTATAGTAGTAAGTACTCACTAGAAATACAACTGAATAAACAGCCCAATTTACTGTCAGCACTTCTTATCTGGTGGTTCTGGTTCTGATAATAATTCAGCAATTACCTCTGAGCAACCAGTTCATTCCTCCTGTGCTTCTCGTCTCAATTCTTCAATTATTTTGTCTATCGTTTCTTAATAGAGTGATTTGGAGAAAATTACTTGCACAGAGTTAGTGAAAATAGAATCATGCAAGTGCAGAATGTTAGAGGTTGCAAGGGGCCTCTGAAGTTCTCTTATTCCCACACCCTGCTTAAAGCTGGCCCAATCATCTCAGTTTGTTCACTGAGTTTTGAATATATCCAAGGACAGAAATTGTATATCCTCTTTGGGCAACCAGTCTCAATGTTTGGCTGTTTCTCTTGGTGTTTTTACCTCTAAGGATATTTTTGATGAGAGTTTGTGCTGTTCTATTGTCCAGGGGTCTTCTCCTTGGAATCTAATATTCTTCATTGCTAGAAAGAAACTTTATACTTGAACTGAAGATTGCCACTCAATAAAATTTTTTGTCTGAGAAATTAAATAAAAATTATGCTTAGGTTTAGAAAGAAGTTTCCATATGAAAAATTTCAAAGACCATCATTAACAAATTAAAAGTAAAATAATATAAAACTGTCCTGATTGTTTTCTCCATGGGATAATTCAATGTGTTTTTCACAAACACACCAGGAAAGCTGAACCACATTATTGTTTTTGTATAAAGTATATTCATTGTTTTGGGCATTCAGCAATTGTTTTTGTTGAAACCAAAGTGAATAATATGACAGCCCCATTTTCAAGTCTTGAATCACAAATTCTCTGATTTTTAAATGCGTATTACAGGTAACTCTTGAAGTCAATACCGATTAAGGTGTCAAAGTACCTCTCAGAAGAAGAATAAAATCAGGACCACAGAGAAATATGGGAGAATTTCTTATGCTTGAATATGACAGCATTTTATCGTAGCAGATAAATTTACCTCTAAATTAACTAGTCATAACTGAAATGATATATGCAATCTATAACTGCAGCCACTCACAATGGGATATGCTCAGTCCAAGTGCTATGCAACTCCCAGTTCTGTAACCCTGGGGAAATAGATGGACACTGCTATGGTATTATTATTTTTGTTGTTGACTAAGATTCTATTTCCTGTCTTATGCCTGTTTAAATGCAGCCTTCAGAACTGAAAACTGAGTTCTCTTCAAGAGTTTCTTAGGGCTGATCTGTATACATATGCAGTTTAGAAATATGAAGGAGGAAAGATAATCTGCTTGAATAGTAAAATTATGTAGACCAGGATTTCCCCATATCTCCCTCTTTCACTGTGAAATGGTATTAGTTTGACTTGTTTTTAAATTTAAAATAAAGCTAGAAATTTCCTTTGGATTAATCATTTTCTTCCCAGTATCTCTTAATCCTACTTAGTCTTTCTCCTTGATCAGTTTTTAAAGATTTGAGTGATTAATCCTACCTGTCCCAAGAACAGAGCTAACAAGTGATTTTATTTTTCATTTGTGAAGAGGTAGTGGTTTTCTCTACTTCAGTTTTTCTTGATTTGTGTCTTAAGTCAAATCTGAGCAGTGAGAGTTACTTCCATCCCTTCATTTGTCTATTCTGCGTTTCCCCTTTTGATTCGAGTGATCTTGCTAAATACCAGAGTATTCAGCAGTATGTCTGCCATCTGCTTCTTGCCAGAGAGTTGCTTGTCTCTGCCTGCCATGTAGGAACGGCTTTTCCTCAAAATCTATCACTTGATGCTGGTATTTGAAATTTAAAAGAGGCTTACCCCCATACCTTGGTCTTTAAAATCTGTCTCAGGTTCATGTACATGCAGTTTAATAAAATCCACAAAGTTATAAGGATAGAGAGGATTTTTTTAATTAGTTAACTTTACCTGGAGCCACTTTTAAAACTAGGCAAGACTGATGCTACAACTCAACAAGTTTCTAAGAAAATAAAAGAAATCTTTGATTACAGAGGTGGTAGGTGGAAAATATTGTCAGCAAAAGTAATCATAAAGGCCCTTTGCCTTTAGGAAATGGTTTTGGAATAAATGAAGACCACTGAGGTTTCATAAAGAATGAATTTGAAGACAGCACCTCGGTTGGTACTTAAATTTGGTTGTGTGTTGCTCCAGCGGAAACAATAAATTTTAATAAATCTCTCCAGGCCAAATAAGTATGCTTAATAAATTACTTCCAGGCCATACCCTGAGCTGTGGAGATGATCCAGAGGAGATCTTCCAGTCTTCTTTGGCTCTCTCCAGTTGATGTGCCTAAGCTGTTGAGGCACCAGGTTGGTATTGCTGCAGGCAGCTACTGCAGGAGGAGACAAATGCTTTGAATGTGCTATAGTAATGTTCATACCAATCAATATATGGCAATATGTTATGTTATGGCTTCAGCTTTACTGTATCTTTTGTATCTACTGTGATCTTCTCTATTCTTACTCCTTCAGAAAACAAAGGAGACCGTGTTGCTGATTAAATCAATACCAGAGCTGAAGAATCTTGAACTGTCAGTAGAGCATTTTATTTTTAATAGCCCATGCCTCTTTTTCTGTATACAGCTTATATGCATAAATATTCAGAATTTCTAACCTGATTGTGTCAAAGATACTTTCACTGACATAAAAACAGGAAAAAGATGAGATGCGGTTGAGTCAGGGGAAAACTCATGAAAAACCATCCCAACTCTTCCATTAAAATGACACCTGCCTCCTTAAAACAGTCTTTTAAAATATTACCAGAAATCCTTCTACATTCACTTCCACAATGGGATGGAAGGATAGCCAGGGTTAGCACCCCAAATCCTGCAGATTCCTGAACAAATGATGCAATATGCAGCTGACTGTCTGGTTTATCACTGCAGAACAAAGAAGCAAAATATAATTAATTTTTCTTATGCTCATCCTTGTCCAAGAAACAGAACTGCGAAAAAAGGATCCCAAAGATCCCAAATGAACATATTCCTTTAGATGTGAGCTGCGTATATAATAAATTTGAAGTAGCATTTTTATGCCTTGCCTAATTACTTACTTGAGTTATGCTTCAGTAACTTTAGAACAGCTATTTAACTGGTTTTAGTTTAATTGCTGAGAGTAGCATTTAAATCTCAGTCACTTCAATACCAGAATTCATCATAGTCAATTTATACAGAATTATTGTTTGTGAAAGAGCAAAAATCTTTTTTCCCCATCTTTTTTTCCCCATGTCATTCTTTTAGGTACCTTGGATAGCACTGATGTGGAGCTTCTTGGCAAACTGTTAATTATCTCAGTTTCTAGTAACTATCTTAATTTTAACGTACTAAGATTTAAAAATGAAGTAGATTTAGAAATAGTTAATTATTCCTTTGACTCTAAAGTACTGGAAGGCATAAGTTCTATTGTATCTGTATGGGACCACGAAAAGCACTGCTGAGATAGCCACTGCTATTAAGTCTGAAAGTTTAGCTTTTACTTTGCTCTGCCTCCTGACTCTTGAATGTGTGACTGTATAATTTTGAAGTTATCTTTAAGTACTTCCCAGTGGATTTGCAGTGTGGGGTTGTTTGTTTCAAATGTATGGGAGAAAGGTGGGAATAAAGGTGTGAATTTGTGTATGTGTACATGTGAGTATATAGATGTATATGTAGAAAGAACAGAGTAAGTGAGTAGCAGAGAAACACTCTCTTTCAAAATCTTCTGGATTGTGTTCTATCACCAAAACTTAGAGAAAAAAAAAAAGTGGGTTTGTACTCTAAACCTTCATCCAACATTCTTTTCACCTTTCCTCAGCAATCTGTAATGGAAGAATGGGCTGACTGCTTAGATAGCTGCATGTAGGATTTGGTTTTTTATTTGGTTGGTTGGTTTTTGTGTTTTTTTTTGAGGTGGTGGTGTTTGTTTTTTCCCATTTGAACTCATTTTACTGGGTTCTCAAGAACTTGAATTGATACATTGCCCAAATTTCAAAATAAGAAATGGATTTTTTTTTTCATTATCTGGAAAATATATAAATACATGTGCTAGCCTTTACAAAATGCACAGATAAAGCATGTCCATAATTTTTCATGAAAATTAGCAGAATAATTAGTTGAAAATTACATCTCTGCAATACAGGATGAAAGGGCCTAATCTTTTTTATGGGTATTGCAAGTTGACATAAACATCTCTTCCAGACTTCTAGCTTCCTGGGAATCAATACTGCATGTGTAATACAGGATTTGTTTATTTACACAGGTAAAAAAACCAAAAAAACAAGTAGGAAAAGCCCACATGTTGGAGAAAATTAGTATAATTTTCAGATTTTCTTCTTGAAAACACAATAACTTTGGAGCAATGTAACAGGTATACAACCACTGCATGTCTTAAGAGATGATGGACAGGTCATTCAAGTATGTAAGTCCCTTCATGTACTTCTGCAGATGTGTTGATTTTCAGGAGAAAATGTATATTTAGTAAACAAAATACAACATTGGTCTTATTTCACTCTTTTTAGGCTTAGAATCCAAACATTTTCAACAATCAATGGTGTTATTTAGAATATAAAATGCAAAGCCTTACTGATGTTTGAGTATATCAGGCTTCAAATTATGCACATATCAAATGATAAATGAAAATTACTATCCAGACTTTCTCAAAATTTTCATGTGAATCTGTCCTGGTTTCTAACAAACCAGGGGAGAACCTCCAAAAGAAGTCCCCCAAAAACAAACCTCCACCGCCCCTTCCCCCTCCCCAGCCCTGGGTTTGGGAAGGAATTTCTTGGAGGAAAGTGGAAAAAACCTGTTTATTGACAAATGGAAAAAAAAAACACTCCCCTCACAAAGTAAAGGAATCTACTCAAGGTGAACGTGAAGGGAGGGCGCAGAGCTTCTTTCGCGGGCTCCGATGATCCCAGAGGTTTTCGGATCAGTTCCGGAGTCGGTCCGATGATCTTCAAGGAGGATAGAAAGGCAAGAAAAAGAGAGAGAGAGAGAGGCAGCAGGCAGGCAGCAGGCAGGCAGCGAGGAAGAGAGCGAGCAAGCCAAGCCAAGCCAGCAGCAAGAAGCCAGCAAGCAAGCAAGCCCCAAGCAGCAGCTGCAAGCCCCAGCCGGCAGCAGCAGCAGCGAGCCAAGCAGCAGCCCCGCCCCCCGCAAAGCCGCCCGCCGAAAAAAAAAGAGAGGCGCAGCAGTTAGACACAACAAAGTAGTCACGATTGGGATAGCCCCGTTAAACTAGGACAGAATCTCTCCCATAATGTAGGGAGGTATGGATGTGAGATTTGTGCTTTCTTTATTATAAATTTTCTTAAACACAACACTCAGAAACAACAGTGGTAACAACCTTAATGTCTAATGGACTTATTTTCCTTCATAATCTTTTGTTGGGAAGTTGCATAGGAAAGGAAGAAATGGTATTCTGTGGAAATATGAAAACTACTGGAGAGTGAGTCAGGAGACTGAAGTAGACAGGGAGGAAGAAATTATTAAACTGAAGAGTGGGAAAAGAGGTGTGTTGTTGTTGTTTGTTTGTTGGTTGTTGTGGATTTTATTCCTCTAAGGCAGAAATGGGAAAGGTCTGACATGGACACAAAAGGAGATATGTTACCAGTGAAAGATGTTTAAGAATGAAATAGAGCTGGAATCATAATCTAATACTGACCTGCTTTTTGTAGTGTGTAAATATTCTATGTGAAAATACATTTGCATTTTGTCTGTATGTCACTTTAAAAAAAATACTATTTTCTGTTTAAATCATTTATTACCTTAGACCTGTTTCCCACATAAAAAAGCTCATAAAGTCACAACTGCTGTTTTTCTCAGGCAGTTTTCAACTTTGGGAATAGCAAACATCTTACTGTGCTTCTAAGAAATAACCCCATCCCTATAGAACAAATAGTAAAATGCATTTCAAAAAGAATGCAGTAGGACATAATTTCAGTTTAACTTGCTAGTGGTGTGCTTTCTAGCCAAAAGCACTTCACATTAAATTATTGCTTTACAGTATAGAAAACCCAGATGAAGAGAAAAATACAGATTTCAGATCAGGAAGTACCTGACTTAATTTGGAGTCACATACTTGCCTCAGCAGTGAAACTAGATACTAAATTTGCAAAAAAACCCCATGGACTTTCAGGTCTAATTCACCCTATACATCTTTTACTTTTTCATGTAGGCATAACTTCAGGGAACTGAGGCAGACAAGGGCAAAGAAAAACCTTGTGAGAAAAATTTGGATGATGGCAAGAAGAAATATGATAGAACTAGAGACAGGTATTGTAACAAGTCAACTGAGTCTTCATTATCTTCATGCAGGAAAAGACAATTCTTTATTTTCTCAACTCATTTTATTCAGTTTTTACAGACCTTGTGTGCAGCTTTAATTGGTTAATTGCTTTCTTGCCAGGTACTCTATTGGTTAGTAAAAGGTATTCTAGTTGTCCATCAAATCTCTTTATTCCTGGATTGTTTACATATTTTCTTTACTGATTCTCATGGGACAAATCCCTTGTTATTGCGGGTGCGTTTGTTTTTCAACCCAGGAATAGGTTGTTATAGATTGTTATGCTAATGAGTTTTCATACTGAGATCATTTTTGTATGGGAACTTGCAAATTACTTAAACTGACAGACTAACTTTGTCAATTAATCAGAGCAGACATGATTTTATGAGGCCTTCCTTTTGTAATTCTTTTTCCTGTCACAACAACAGAGATGAGGTGAGACAGAAATGGTGCCAGTCTTGCTTAGAAAAGCTGAAGCCCGTTGAGGGAACTGCGAGGAGGTATTGTGAAGACTGAGAGAGCTGTAAGGTCTTGAGCCCAGCCTGGCAAAAAGTGAGGATGAAATGGGGAGACTGATTCTGACTGCTCTGGAGAGCCCTCCCAATAGGTAGTTTGACAGCTAATACTTCTCTGTTCTTTGGAGGCTATTTTTGAAGTCTGTGAATCGATGTTGGTTGTTCTACCTCCTGTGCTAGTCTGTGATGATACCTTGCTGTTTCTAGAGAATCCTCTCTATACTTATGTAACAGCTTTGAAATAGATTTTAATGCTTCAGTTTTGGTGCCAAGCTCAGCAGGCATCTCAAAAAAATGCTATAGGTGGAATGTTATTTTAATTTCTGAATTGCAAACTGGGCAAATTTTGCTCTGATGATATTATTTATGGCATCTTTCATGTCTTAAGCATCTGGTTTTGCAGGCTTACCCTTTGACAAAGGTTTTGTGTGTTAGCCTGTGTCAGTATGAATGTGTGAAACTCTTTCTTGGTTGAAGTTAATGGAAGTTTTCTGGAATTTCGTCTGGATTCTCATGCATCTCCAAGTGTTCTGTGCCTTTTAAAAATAAATACATTAAAAAAAGAATCTAAGGCTTCATATCCACCCCAGTAAGCAACTTTATCTTTTGGGTTTGTTCATTGTCATAGGCTCTCACCAAAGGGATAAGTTATATCAAAATTTTAATCTAGTAGCTCAGGAAACTTACATATGAGGCCTCTGGCACTGTAAGAACATGCCTGAGCATGGATCTGGCCAGCATGTGTCTGCGTTGCACATTAAAACCTCTATTTAAATGGCAATCAGAGCCACTTAATAGGGTTTTAGGCAATCTCCACCTGTTACAGTGGATTCATTCTGCAACCATTGAAACTTTTTAGCAATCAGAAAGGGAAAGTGTGTAATTTTTTTCTCTGGGGTCTTCTATGTGATAACAATTTAAGACTTTCTATTAACTGCATGTTAAGTATATCTACTTTTCTATCTAACCGATATGGATATTAGCCAGAATGTTATGCTAATAGCTCTGCAGAAATATTCAGGTTCAGGTCTTGAGTTTTCAGGTTAAACTTTATGCAGTTGTACTTTTTAACTATATTTGTCTTGCTTTTTGGTACAAATAGTAATTACATATTAATTACATTAATTTCCAAATTTATTTAGCTCTGAAAACAAAACAAGCAAACATTGACTCCCAATCTCTAGACTGCAAATCTAACCTAAGATTAAGATATCTAAAACAAATCCAGAATAATGATAAGTTATTTTGCATTGTGTTCTTTTAGCACTTTAGCATGGCTTTAATTGCAGAAAAAAAAAGTGCCTGTATGTTGTATTTTCTATCTTAAATGTCAATATTTTAGTTTGCATTCAAATATATTCTCTCTGCATATATGCATGTATAAATGAATTTATAGATTCTGTCATTACAGCATCTTCTATTATATTATAAGAGATTTTTATTTAGCTTTTAATTGCATAGAGACCAGCTTTTGAGATCAATTAGGAGAGAGTCACCTGGCAGCAGAATAAGTCATATTCTCCTGGGACATTATGAGACTGTTCATTCCTATTTTCAGGTCCAAGTTTTCAAATCCAGAGACTGGAAGTTCAGTTTACTCTGTGGCTGGAAAGAAGCCCTACTCTGTCCTGTGAGTAGACAAGTGTTTCATCTTTCTGTGGGACACTTTCATTGTAAGAGAGAGCTTGTATCTTTTTAAAGAGCTTTAGCAGTTATTGGTCACTTGCTTTGTAAAGGTCACGCTCTCTCCTTTGTGTTGCACCTGGTAGAAGTGGAGAAGGGAAAAAAACGGGATTTTTGCAGAGACTTAAGCTCTTACCAACTACAGTAGTTTTTTATGTGGGTCATCCCATCTTCTCCCTGCTTCCTTTTCAGTCTTCTAAGGGTACATGTTAGCATCTTTTTTTGTTGAGGGAAGAGAGAGATTAGACCATGAAGATAACACTTAAAAGTAACATCAATCAGGTAAAGAGAGAAAATTCATTACAGTCCTTTTTAAGAAGAGAAGTGAATATATTCTGTTTGAATGCATTATTTTTTTTGTAGTGCTTTCTAATCTATATTGTTTATATAGGCCGAATCTGGAAACACTAAAAACCTGAAAATATTTCCTCCAATTGCTGTCCATGATATCTTCACATTTTGACATAATTGTGTGCAGGCTTCTACATGCAGGTTGAATAAATGTGACAGTTTCTGCTTCTTAGAAGAAATAATCTATCAGCTTTGTATAATTGCATTTTTCACAGTTCTGTCAACTAGGAAAAGTCTTTGACTAATAAGCAGTGCTCAGATTCAACTCAAGATGCATACACCACTAAAACTTGCAACTCTTATCTGAATAAAGAAAATAAACAGATTAGGCAAGAAGACACTGTGGTGCTTTAATTCATTAATTAGTTATAAGAAAACTGTCCTGGTTTCGACTGGGATAGTGTAAAAACTTTCTCACAGTAGCTGGTACAGTGCTGCATTTTGGATTCATTATGAGAATAATGTTGGCAGTGCATGGATGTTTTGGTTGAGGCTAAGTAGTATTTGCCCTAAGCCAAGGACTATTTTTTTTTTCAGTCTTATGTTCTGCCATTGAGGACATGCACAAAAAAAAAAACTGGGGGAAGAGCAGAGCAACGACAGGTGACCTGAACTGGCCAAAAGGATATTCCATAACATACATCATCATACCCAGTATATAAAAAGTGGAGTTACATGAAAGAGGGATGGGCTTTGGCACTGGTCAGTGAGTGATTAGCAATTGTAGTATGCATCATTTTATTTCTTGGGTTCTAATTATTAATATTGTTATTACTGTTACATACTATTATTATATTTTACTTTGCTGCAATTATTAAACTTTACTTACAGGCTTTACTTCTGGTTCTCATCCCCATTCCATTTGATGGGGGGGTGAGTGAGGGCTGCATGGTGCTTAGTTGACATTTGGGCTTAAATAATGACATAAGCAGAAGAAACAGAGTCTTTACTTTTGCAGTGACCAGTCAGACAGTATTATAACAACTGCTTCTGCTTATTCTATAGTTATTGCTGAAAGACATATATAGTTTGCATTTTGTTGGAATGATACTCCTTTCCTTGCAAAGAGAAAAATGAAAATACAAATTCCATCTATAAATAGGCTATGCAAACTGGAAAATCTTCCTCCAATGTGTGCCCATGGGAAAATGAAAGATTAGTCTTTTGAGAAGTAAATATTATATATAGCAAAAGAATAAATGTCTGATTACCATTTCTGTACGGCTGCAACAACATATGGATGTTTTTTCTCTAATTAAACTTGAATAATAGATGCTTCCTGGAGGTTAAAGATCAAAATTTGTCTTTTATGGAACAAATACTGATACTTTCCTCTGACTGAAGTCACAAGCAAGTTCCTAGGACTGTAAGGTCCAAATTTTGCTTTCCTGTTTTTTTTTTTTTTTTTTTTTTTTTTTTTTTTTTTTTTTTTCATCCTGAGGGTCATAATCCTAACTTCTTAAGGAGAAATTCCCAATACACTCTTAGGTCACATACCAGTGTGCTTGTTGCTCTCTAAATGACTATTGCTATGACTTTTGGTCAAAGAGAGGCATCTACATCACCAGTTGCTGGTGATGTAGATGCCAGTTATAGCCTTCCTAGAGAGGTCTGAGGAGGGGAACCGCTGCAATACCCAGATGAAGTAGAAATAGTGAAATCAAAGAGTTCCATGATTGCCTAAGCAAAGACTGACAAACTAGACAACTATTTCAGAACAGTGTACTTTGTAATTGTTTTATTGAAGCTGATCGGCCTCACATATTGGGAAAATATGTATGTCAAATCTAATCTGCATAGTCCTTTAATGAATAAATGACAGTGCTACTACAGTTATCTTTGTCAGAGGTACACTTGTCAAAGAGGAAAGGAGATGTGGAACTGTGTGTTAACTCCTTCCTGTGTTAGGGACCAGCTTTAGCATAACCAAGATCATATGCTAGACAAAGAATTGTGCTCACTTACAACTATTCTGTCCTGATTACAACTGCATCTCAGTCATGGCAAAACCAGTACTGAACACAAACAGCTGAGGTTAAGCTTCTGCAGTTGAGAGTACTCAAGATGATTCATGTGATTCTTTCAGAATTAGCTACATAAAAAATAAACTTAGGGTTTAACTAGACATTACTTGGAAATAAATTAAGCTAGAAAACTTTTCATTGTGAGAAAAAAATGTGATAGGAAGTTGAAATTTTCTTAAACTATGTTGAGAGGAACAACAACTATTTATGGTAATGTAAAAACCAGCAATTTTAGCAAATGCTCTGAACTCGTGTTGTAGTGTATGTGCTCATATGTGCTCACATGGGCTAATTTTAGAACTCAGAAGCTCTTTTATGAAATCAGATCTCATGAGTTTAGAATATTATCTACTGTAATTGGCTACTCCATAGATCACAAAAGCAAAAAATGTCTGGGGACTACCTTATGTATTAAGATTTTAAGCAGACCTATGATATAAATTTTTCCAGAATTTTTTTGTTGACTTATTTTCAATATCTTGAATATGTTGGGATTCAGAGGTCTCATTTAACATAACCAGGTACTATGTGCCTTCATCCTCAAATAGTGAGGTAAGCCAGCCAAGGGTAAGAGAGGTGCTTGGGCTTTTTTGAGAGAAATATAACATGTATGTTTCTGAATGCACAGGACTCAGTTACCTAATACATAGAAATAAACCATGTAGTTCACAATTAAAATTATATCATTAAATTACCACCGAAGTGGAATTGATGATAATTCTCAGGTCTAGAAATGGACCATGCATTTAAACATATGCCATGATAAGCAATTTTCTCTTTTATTTCATTTATGAAATATGTTGGAATTGTTTATTAAAGTCATACAATGGTTTGGGTTGGAAGGGCTCTTTAAAGGTCATCTAATCCAATTCCTCTGCAATGAGCAGGGACATCTTGAGTTAGATCAGGCTGCTAAGAATCCCGTCCAACCTAAGCTTGAATGTTTCCATAGACTGAGCATCTACCACCACTCTGGGCAACCTGCTCCAGTCTCGCCACCCTCACAGTAAACAATTTCTTCTCTTTGGTCTGATTCTGCCTTCTTTTAGTTTAAAGCAAACACCTCACGTCCTATTGCAACAAGGCTACTAAAAAGTCTGTTTCCATGTTTTGTATAAGCCCCCTTTAAGTACTGAAAGGCCTCAGTAAGGTCTCCTGAGAACCTTCTCTTCTCCAGGTTGAATAAACCCAAATCAGGTTTTCCTCATAGCAGAGGTGCTCCATCCCTTTGATTGCCTTTGTGACGTGCTCTGGACTTGCTTCAACAGGTCAATATCCTTACTTGGGTTGGGGCCTCAGAGCTGGATGCAGTGCTCCAGATGGCACCACAGGAGAGAGAGGGGCAGAATCCCCTCCCTCCCCTGCTGCTCACGGTGCTCTGGATGCAGCCCAGGACACGTTTGGCTGTCTGGGCTGGAAGTCCTCATGGCTGGGTCATGTCCAGCCTCTCACCCACCAGCACCCCCAAGTCCCTCTCGGCCGGGCTGCTCTGGGTCTGTTCATCCCCGGCCTGTGTTGATAATGGGAACCCAGATGCAGCACCTTGACTTGCTCTTGTTAAACCTCAGGAGATTTCCATATGCCTGCTTATCATGCTTGTCCAGGTCCCTCTGGATGGTATTCTGTCTCTTGGGTGTGTCAACCCCACCGCTCAACTCTCAAATATACAGAGAAAAAAATGGGAGTTGATTATTTTATAAATGTCTTAAGGCTCAAATAGCTTCTTTGGTGAAATAGAACAGAAGATATTTCCTGCACTTATTTCCTTTGGAGTGATTTTTTCATTGTTTCTAAATTTCATGGAGAAACTTTATATGTAAAGTGGTTATTCCACAGCTCCCATACACCTTATTGAATACTGAAATACCAGGAGTAACGACTCTTTAAAATGATAATTCCTTTGCTATGTTAAAGTGCATGAAATTAATATCCTTTTCTGGGGTATGGGAAAATAATCCTATTTAAAATAATGCATGATTTTACATTTTTCCAAGCATGTGCTGATACTGAATTGTATGAGCAATAAAGGTTTAGACATTTGGAAATTTAACTGTCAATGTTGCTTGAAGATAGTTGCAAGATTTTGAATTAGGATATGCTAAAGATACTGTACTTCTCCTGACTTTATTTCCTGTCCAGAGACTTTCTTTTCCTAATTGCTCTATCCTCCATTGAGGGCAGAAACACTTTTCTGTCTGAAAATGCAGTACGTATGCAAAAGGGATTCCAACATTTTTCCAAATTAGAGGGTGTTAAAGACAATACAATTATTAAAAAAAAGCTTTTGAAAATATTTGCTGCTTGATTTTCTCAGAATTACTTTTTCCTTATGAAGCTGAAAGCTTATGTTCAAATCAAAGCAGTTTTGGAGTAGATAAAGGTGACGTTCATTTGGTTTTTTTTAATATTATCCAAGCTGGATTGACATATTTCTGCACTTGTAGCATTCTGAACCTCTCTTTTGAGGTGAAGTTGGTTTAAGAAAACTTATTCTATACCAAAATATTTTTATTTTAAACTGTGTAGTATGTAAAAATCAAGGCATGTAATAAATTAGTGATAACATATAATTTTCTTGAAACTTCATCCTACTTTTTTATAGGTAGTATTTCTGCAACAATGTTTTGTTACCAGTTTACCCCAACATGTAACTAATAGATGTAAGTGGTGATCAAGAAGAATTTACTAACTTTTTACATTCATGTGTATGTCCTTTGGAATTTGTAACTATGAGAAGCAATAAAAATATGTACCCACAAAAGAATAAAAAAATCTTTAGCAAGCCAGAAATGGTCTCTGTCTGGCAGTCATAAACCACAGATTGCCATAAATTACAATTTCAATATCAGTTTAGTGAGTGTGGCCACCATAATTGTGCTGACTGAATTATTTTTAAAGCACATTGCTACTTAAATGGCAGATAAATGCAACCCTTCCCTCTTAAACTAGTGAATTTCAGCAAATTATTTCTTCAAGTATTTTCACTTGAACAAGTTCCAGATTCATTAGGGAAGACTGAGAAAAGACATTGTTCTTTTCCATGCTGGTCTCTCCTTGTGTGAAATAGTTTTGCTCTCTTGCTGAGTTTAAATGAGGTTGAAAAAGGCACAGAGTAAAATAACTAAAAATAGTAGGACAGAAGAGTGCAGAAAGAAATAAGAGAAAAGACTGAGGGCAGAAAAAGGTAACTAAAGAAACACAAAAACACAGAGGGACTATACTGAAAACATAAATGTCAAGAGGAAAAGAGAAAATGAACAGCTAATGCAGGAAAGACTAAAATCAAATGATACTTTATTAGATTTTATTAACTGCTGTTACATTTTGTTTGAAATATTTTTTATAGCATTAAGCCTCTTATAGGTCTTAATTTTGTGTAATATACAAGACAAATATATGTAAAGCATTGAACAATTAGGAAAATATTATTAAATACAGCATTTTAAAAAGCATTCCACTTTTCATGTAAAGGAGTTTATTTAAACTTGATGCCATTGTGTCACTAGGATTTAGATACGTATGATGGTTAAATGTCCATAGCAAACCAAAGATTAAAATAATGTTGTTTGATGAATTAAAGTATAGTTCAGGTTGAATAATAAAAACAAACAAACAAACAAAAAACAACAACAAAAAAACCAACAAACAACACCTTTTAAAAGGAAGAGGATATGTCTCATCTGGCTACATGTGAGGAAACATGTATTTTATTATGCATCAGGTGACTGGGACTGTCTTGTTTCTCAGACCCTGATAAATTTATGTCTGCGAAATTATACTGGAGTTACTTCTGTTTTTCACAAAATGGTATAGGCTCAGGACCTTGTTCTTTTTGTTGGGCTGAAAGTCACTTTCTGATATCTGTGCCTGCTCTGTTTATCTTGTATGTGTGCTGTGAAATACTCATTCCACAAATATTTGCTCTGCAAATCTTTTCCTTCATTGTGAATTTATTTATGCTGTCCTGGTTTAACCCCAGCCTGGAACTGAGCACCACAGATCCACTAGCTCAATCCCCCTGATGGGATGGGAAGAAGAATTAGAAGGGAAAAATGAGAAAAGTTGGAGATTGAGATAAAGACAGTCTAACAGGGAAGGCAAAAGTGTGTGCACAAGCAAAGGAAAACAAGGAATTCAATTACCCCTTCCAGTGGGCAGTCAGGTGTTCAGCCATCTCCAGGGAAGCAGGGCTCCATCACGCTTAAGGGTGACTTGGGATGAAAAATTACATGGCTCCAAATGCCCTCCTCACCTTTGTTCTTCTTCCCCTCACATTATATACTGAGCATAGTATCTTATGGCCTGGAATATCCCTTGGGTCACTTGGAGTCAGCTGTCGTGGCTGTTTCCCCTCCCAGCTTGCTGTGCACCCCCAGGCCTCACACAGGTGGGGTGTGGTGAGGAACAGAAAGGTGTTGACTCTGTGTAAGTGCTGCTCAGAAATAACAGAAACATCTCTGAGTTATCAGCGCTGTTTTCAGCACAAAAGCAAAACATCACGGCATACCAGCCTCTGTAAAATAAAACCAAAAAAAATAGCTCTACCCTAGCAAAAACTAGCAGAGATGTAGAACTTAAAATTAAGAACATCAATTCAGCAGCTTTCCCTGATTGTACTCCCTGCAACAGACTGTATACTGAGGATAAACAAAACAGAAGGTCATCAGCTGATATGAAAATACACAAATGTATTTTTTAATTCTTAATTTAGGAAGATGAAATCTATGCTATAAATTCTGAAATATCTAGTAAAGCTGACAGGCTTATCTGTTGGCAAGGAAATCAGTCTGGTTGTCATTGGCTTCAGCACACTTGCTTGTGAGCTGAGAGAGTGATGAGATTTTCTCCAAGGACATGAAAGGCAAGCTTAAAAGTGGGAAAGTGGAGTGCTACAGTTAAAATATGAAGAGTTATTGATAAGTATTTAAAGGGTGAAAAAAAAGCCATCACTATCACCTGTTTCTGCAACTCAACCTATTCATTTTTCTTATTTTCTTTTTCTTTCTTCATTTTCAGCAAAGGAAACTTATTGGTTAAGAGTAGTAGTTTCCAAACAGCTAATTACACAACCTGCTTAGGATTGTGCGAACTAACAAATGTTTTACTGATTTGTCTCACAAAAGTTTTCCATTTGCTAAGTAAGTACAGTGGGAGGGTAGGAAAGTCTTCATACTGATGTATTACATTGATTCTATTTACATCATATCAGGTTTTAACATGCAATCTGTCTGTATCTTCCCTTTTGGAATACCCTTTGGTGTGCCTAGTTATAGGAATCTTATTCCAATTCACTAGCTGTGCAGTGAAGGCACCATTCGTTCCATCCATTCATGCTGCACCGAATGGGTAAAAGGTAAAATCTTTTCTGCATGGGAAGTTATGAGATGGTTCCTGGGGCACAGCTGAAGTGGCTGCTGATTCTTTTACAAGTTGGCTCCAAGAAGGTCTAGCAGCTACCTCTGAAGGAACTACTTTGGTCACAGCTAAGCCTGACCCACCTTTCCTCCCTCTTTGATCAAACAGAAGAGGAAATGCAATGTAAAAGCCTTATGCAATTTATCCTGCAGATATTACTAAATACCAAGTTGCCTTTGTGAGGACATGAGAAATGGAGGCTGCAGAAGAAAGGGGAATTTTCTAAAATATTAGAAGGCCATTTACATAGACATCCCATTTTTTTTGGGCATTGATGCTCGGGAGAATTGTGGGAAGCCTGCTTGAAGGGAGGAAAAGTAAGAGGCAAATACAGCCTCTTACTCCAGCAGCTGCAAGATCTGTACTGAACTGAGAGCAGAACTGTAGGCTTGCTATAAACAGCTGTCTTACTTAAATGCTAAAATGCTTCCATTTTGCTTCCCTTTTTGAGTATTTTTTTTTTCTTCTCTGTTTTATACCTACCTGTTTACTACTAAGAGGGTGTCTTGCTCCTCTTCTAAACATGATATAAGGGTGTGGGTCAAATAAGAAGCTGATGGAGGAGACCTAGCACAAGGGTACCCAGCACTCTGGCTTTTGCATATATTAGAACTGCTTAACATTTCGATGTGTAATTGGAAAATGCTTATGCAACCATTTTGGCGGAGATGTTTAAGAGAAACAAAGATTTCTAGAACTGCACAATTTGCAGAAAATAACTTTATGCCCTTGTTATTGCCTGGAAACATGGATTTTCAAAGCAAAAGCTACAAGGATGAAAGAGAATAGAAAATGAAAGGAGGATGCAGTCCTCTAGCAAAAAACATCCCTTACATTTCTGCAGTGATTATTTACACACTTTGGCATTTGAAAACTTGAATATTTTTTACTCATGTTGTCCAAAAATGGATTTTGCTTTTAAATTAGTATAGAAGGCAATGATAGTGTTATAAGATGAAAGCAATAAAACAAAGAAAACCATAAAAGGTCGGCTATGCTTGGCATAAAATAATTGTCTCTAGTGGCAAGAGAAATAACATGTACAGCTAGTAGAAACCATAAAAGCTCTAGAGTATTATTGAAAAGACAGGAATTACATATAAATCCAGCTATAGCTTCTAAAATAAAAAAAAAAACATGCTAATGCTTAAGTGCTAAAAGTGTGTTACTTAGTGGTAGCTGTATAATTCATTTAACAAAAATAATAAATATCACAGATTCTGTGATAAATATTATGTCTTCATAACTCCATATTTTTGATGGAAAATCAAGTAGATTTTCAAAAAGCTCAAAATAGATTCTTAAAAAGCTCTTCTGGGTTTTATAAGGAAGGTGATTTGAATTTAAGTCTTGTGAGATTTTATTTCTTTTCAGAAAGTACGAATGTTATAATTGCCTTTCAAGACTTGAAGTACAATATGCCCTGTCATAGCATGTTTTGAAATAATTTATAGGAAAGAGTCCTCATTGCTGTATTTGAGTATAAAAGAAGAATTACTTCTTGTAATTTTTTGCTTGATTTCACAGTATGGAATAATATGTAAACTAATAGGTGAAAAAAATGTTTTTGCAAAAATGTAGTGATCAAGAAATATGTTAGAAGCAGCTTTTCTTCCTTTTCTCTACTTATTTCAAGTCTTGAATTAAAGCTAATGAAATAATGAAAAAAACAAGCAATTACGAGCTGAAATAATTAAACTAGAATTCTATCAATTTCATTTCCTATATTGCCAAAAGACAGAGCTCATGGGGGTTTTTTAAGTGTTAAGAAAATTTATTATAAAAAGATGTTTTATTATGAAAGTCACACAATACAGAATCAAATTCTTCCTTAGCATTTTTTTTAATCAGTCTAGTTCTATGTGCTTAAATTAATCTGGATTACAGCAATGAAAGTTAGATGAAAATCTAAACCACGTTTACTTTCAATTGCTTACAAATACTATGAAAAAGGTGAATATATGTAGATTTTGGAGCTTACTTTATATTGCAATTAAAAGTATGGACATGATAGTTTATTTTTAACTTTCATTTGATGCACATTGCAATGACTTTTTTCATAATGCAACTTTGTTATTGTCCTAACTTTACAGTTATGATTTTCCTACATTTCATTTAGTAACCTTAGGTGTGCTTTCTCTTTTATTGCTTATTTGAAAATATTGCAAAGATAGTACTTGGTGCATAATTAAAGTTGGCCTCGAAACTTAAAACAGATCCTTTAAAATAGGCAAGTTTTTGATCAGATAAGGCTATAAGAAGTTGATTTAATTCTGATGAACTAATGTCTGAAACTGCAAACCCTAGGAAAATCACTGATTTTCTCTCAAACTGGGTCCTTAATTATTCTACGCTTTTGCATCTAATTGTTGTTTCAGTGAACAAATAAGGAAAGAAACAGTACTTGGTTTGTCATCTGACAATTTAGACTGAGCAAATTTTCTGTGTGGTGTTGAGGACAGCTGGTAACCAGAGAACATTTTCTTTCAATTTTGGGAACATGTAATTTTGATAACACTGAAGGTTATCAAAATAACCTGGGCATGTAGGATGTACCCTCTGCATGCACCTTCTCTTCCAACCCACTGCCTGCTACTGAAACCCATTCAGAGTTTAGGAGTTTGTCTCTGAGTAGTTATAACAAACTTTCCACTCTCCCTGACTTTGTGCTGAAACACACACAGTGGAGTAAATGGATGGGTAGCAACATCCTTCCATCCCTCAAGAGGCTGTTGCTGCAGTCAGCCTTTAGGTGTTTGCAGAGCAGTGCTGCAGTCTCATCGGGCTGGACACATCTCCACTCGCTGCAGAGAGACAGATGTGGAGATTGTGGTTTTTCTCATTTGCCATTTCAAACTAATAGAGTTACAGTTCTGCCTCCTAAAACTTAGGCTGAATGAGACCAATTTCCTTTCTACTGTGTCAGATTTTCAAGACAATCACAGGAACAATGTTGAAAGTTTTTGAAGGTTCACATGCACAGTATAAGCCTTTTTCTAAAGAAGTTGATTCCATTAAAGCAAAACTAATGCAAAAAAATTTCTAAAAACTACATACTGAAATTTATTGATTTTTGTGCATAAAAGCAAATGATTTCAGTTATTTCAATTGTAACAGGAAGAGATCTGTGGAACCGGTGAAGGTTTTTGTAATAAAATCTTGGAGGTTATGGAGCAAATATGTTCTTCAAACACAAGAAAAGAGTAACAATATTTCCTGTGTTTAATATAGGAAATGTTTATCAAGGGAAGCCAGGTTTTGACTCCATTGCTCTTGTTCCACTCTCTGGAGCTATTCCTACAGCTTGCTTGCCTCTCATGCAGAAGAATAGGAAATCCTACCTTGAAGGACCCTGTAAACCTTTCTGCCTCTCACCCTGCCTCATCCTTATTTCCTCCCTCTTTAACAAGAACAGTGTGGTTGTTAACAGCAAACAACAGATCTTAGCTACATACAGCTCATTATTTAGAAGAAAATCTCTAGAAATATGGTTTGGGCTGCAAAATGTCTAAAGACTACTTTCATATTTGGCAGTTACATCTTATTGACATGAAACAGGAGTTAATTGAAAGAAGGAAATTATTTTTGCTGTGATATTTCTTCAGAGATGCTATGTCCACCTTTTAGGACATTCTATAAAAAAAAGCAGTGGTACTGATATTACTGACTGGTATATCTACTTCTGTTACAAGTATTGTTGCTGTTTTCACAACAATAACAATAATAACAAAATAATGTGGCAATCTCTCATATCAGGTAATCAATTTCTATAGAGAATTAAATAAAGCAATGACATATGTTATGACATACTAGTATTTCCACCAATCTACATGGCTTTGTGGAAATAATGTGCAATTTTATTAATAATTTTTTGAGCATATAAATTTATTCAATTAACTTCAAATGTTGTCCCCAAAGCAAAGAACTCAGCTAAAGGAAGAAGAATCATAGTTTTCAGTAATGGTTCAGTTTCTTGCGAAATATTTTTGCAGCACTTCTAAGGGAAAACATTAGGATAAATGTAATGCATTCCTCACTTTGCCAGTTTTTGAAACTAGTCTATGTGCTAGTTGTTGCACACAGATTAAATGTAACCAAAATTAATTCAGGATAAGTTGCAAATTTATAAAGGCATTAGGTCTACATTCACTTAAATTTTTGGAAGAAGTGCAATATGCTTTTCCTATGGCTTCAAATAAAAATGCAGAGCAGATAACTAGGGATAAAAATTGTTATGTTCAATGAAACTAACAAACAAAACAATATTTGCATAACATTGACAATTTTTTTTTTTTTTTGCAAAATGAATAATTATAACATAATATATTTATCAAATTTGTGTTTGTTTCAGTAATTTGCTTGGTTTCATGTATACTCCTCCAGAATTCTGGGAACAAAATATTTTGGCTTCTAGATATCTTGGAATTTTTCTTTGTTTGGAAAGTCTTCTTATGATACAGGCAGTTTTAAGGGGCAAAATGAAACCAAGTGGTTCAGCTTTTGAAAATATTCTTGGCACAACCTAATGAATTTTTTTTTCAAACTTTGTTTTCAATACAAAATGACCATATTCTTGGTTCTTTCAGTCACCAGTTGTTTAAAATCTTTTGTAAAGGCCCCCCAAGCTATTAAGGAAGTATAATGCCCTCTTGCATATCTCTGTGAAATTAATTAAATTTCCAATTCTTCATCAGGTAGTAAATAAAGGGATATTTGGCCTTTTAATTTAGCAGATATGCTTTTACATTTCAGTATGCTGATGAACTGTTCAGAAGGAGGCTAAATTTCTTAAGTTACAAGAAATCTAATAACAATAACAAAAAAAAAGAGTTTTGAAGCTTGAATAAAATCTTTTGCCTTTTAATTTTCTGAGAATTTCCTGCATGAGCTTCACTCTGTCATAAGCAAAACAAAGGTTGCTAAAAGGAGGACTGAAGTAGAGGGGGCAAATGAAAGAAAATAAGACTTAGAAAATCATACCATGGCATATTTTCATAGCAATCTGAAGATTTAAAACAGATATATGAACTTCTTTGTGAAGATTTTCTTAAATGTTAGTGTAAATTTTCTAACTTCAAGACTTTAAAAAATGCTGGAAAGAAAAGCTTCTTCACAATTCAGTTTTTGAACTACCAGATGTAGTTATTGTATCTATTTGATGCTAATCGTACAAACACACCTGTTAGAATTCTGGTCTAGTACTGTCTTTTACTAGGTATAAACTATGCTTACAAACATGCCAAATATAAACCACAGTAAACATAAATCTACTATTTTCTAATCAATTGTCTCTTACTGTTGTTCAGTACATCTACCCAAACAAAATAACCAACTGTTTATTAAGTAAGTTTCACACAACCTTAAGATATTTTAAAAACTGGAATTGCAACAGGCCTCAAATTATTATTTTTTTAATATGGAATAGGCAAATTTGGAAGCAACTGACCTTTAAGTGGTAAGACAATTTGCGCTTTAGATGGTATTGTTAATGAAATTCCATTGTAATGAGGATAACATAACAACTATAGTAATTGCATTGCAGTAAGGAAATTTTAGCCTTGAAAGATTTAAAAGCTAATTACTGAATGCCATAGTGAAACAAATGAAACTCTTTATTTCTGTTGTGGTAATATCTGAATTGCTACTAAGCATTTCCTCAGCAAAAGATACTTTCTAAGTGATGATAGGCTTAAATATTCCTATTTAAGCTCCAGAATAGTTTTTGCACAGCAGCCACCTTTATTCTTACTGTCACAGTTGCTTGGTGCACATCTGTAGAACAGCTGCCCTGAAGAAAAGGTGAAGTGTTTCTTGGTCAGGATGGATGATGAAGGAATCACCCTCTTTCACACCGATGATAGGAATGAACTGAAGACCTGCACTGACAGAAAGTGCTCTTCAGTCATGTCTGCCTTGTGCAGGTACAGCCTTGTGGTTGACCCTGCAACATCATCATAGATCTCTTTTAGGGTTCTCTCTTGAGTAGGGTCATCCCTTTTCCCCCCACCTTTTAAACATGTTTTAGAAAGTTTCCAAGAGTAAAACCTTCATACAATAACATTTCCAAGAAGTGCATGAGCAAATTTTGGTGCTGATGTGACACACAGGATACAACACAGGAAAGAACCTGATATGTAATTAAAAAAAAAACAAAAAAAAAAACCAAAACAACCAAAAAACCAAATAGCAGAGTCTGAATTTTGTTTCTCCCTTAATAATTTAAATTTTAAAATAACATCAGATTTTCTTCATGGAGATTAACTCACTTCTTGAAATTCTATGCTATTTTCTCAAATCAAACAAGCAAACAGAAATCTTGCCAGTTATTGCATTTTGGGTTTATGCCCTTCTTTAAACAGTGAGTGTAAGTATTTACCAGTGTGCTTTCAGAAGCTAGTATATGCAGGGTTTCATTGGCATTTCAACATAAACGATTGATGTGGAAAGCAGTAGAAGATTCTAGAGCACACGTGTCTGCTTCTGTTGTAAATGCCTTGTAGCAGTTTATGATACTGGCATTGTATCAGGCTCCTAGATTTTGTGGAGCTGTTGGACTAACAGCACTAGAAGGAAGCATTTTATCTTCCTGAATAGAAGCAAACATCAGAAATGTTTGTGGAATACAAGCTTCACAGTGTTCCAAAAGAACAAACTCTACTGCCTCAGCCTCAGTAAATATAAAACCAGGATTACAATTAGTTGAGCCACTTTCTGCTTTCTCACCATGCACAGCAATGTTTTCGAGAGGGTGGCTATAGGAAGGTAATGTACACAACATCTTGGCAACAGGGTTATTTGCAACATGAATTTAATTAAAGGCCATATGCAAGTGCTATTTATTTGGATATGGCTAATTTCTTTTGAAAAAGGAAAGAAGAAAGACATCAGACATCTCCTCAAAATACTTGGATCTTGGACTGTGTGCCTGTGAGGTATCATTCTGGCAGTCAGGCTTTGAAGAAGACTGGCTTCCATGGAAAAGGGACATTGAACAACACAGGGTTTCAGAGAGAAAAGAACAACAGAGCGTCTTGCTGTGTGTTATTGATGCAACTCCTTTGGTCTTTTTGCACAGGGATCCACATTGCTTTATTGTTATGAATAACTCTCATCCTCAGAGACCCACAGTGACAGTTCCTCCCTTCATTGAAGGTAATGGGAAATTTGCCAGTAACCTCAATAGAGACAGGAATAAGTCATTCATTCTCTGCTGCTGAAACACATGAAAGATTGACAAGTCTATGAATAGGTAGTTTCATCCTCTTATTTTAGAGTCTGTTTTGAAATATTCAGAATGTATCTTCAAGGAGAAAACTTAAGTAGACTGTTACTTAGAGTCTTGGGCCCTATGAATTGCTCTCTCCTGAAGTAAACTATTTTTTCAGACAACAATATTTAACAGCAATAGTAATACAAGGTGCATTATTTATATATTTCTGAAAAAACACAACTTCCCAAGATGGTCCTACTTTTAATGGATAACAGGAAGTGAGAACTAGAATAACTTCAATAACATCTCATAATCTTAAAATCTAGCTGTAACATTGAACATGATTGTTTCTTAAAGTCTTTTCTTTTGCTCTGGTTAAATATGCAGCTGGCTGATATTTTACCCTCTGTAATTAATACAGTTGGGTTATATAGAATATAGGATACAGGAGAGAGTGGAACCGAACCACAGAAATTCCTTGAGCAAACCCTTCAGAGGAATATTTAGGAATATTTGCCTTGCAAGTTTAAATGAATTTTCACATTGAATAATCCCTGCAGATTTGAATTTTATGAAAGAGTAAACTTGGTTTGCAACACTCTAAGAAGATTATTAGTTAAACAGCTTTGTTTCATTGTATGAATGCTAATTTAATATTCCCTTACAAGCTTGAAAATAGACATTTTTCTGTCATTTCCTTTAAAATCATGCTTGTTTGACTTCTCTACCTTAAAAGGTACAAAAATACTTCAAAGAGCACCTCTCTGTATGCAGAAACTTCTTTTTTTTTTTTTTTTTCCTGGCAGCTTTAAAGATTTGCTATATTTGGGATGTTTCACATTTATTATGTTTTTGCATAAGGAGTTTTTTCAAAGTTACCATACCACATTACAGACTTATCACAAAACAGGAGAGGTTGGCCAAGACCTCATGACAATATCTAATTTAACTGCCCCTGCTCAAAGTAGGGTCAGTTAGAGTAGGTTAGGACCCATGCCTAGTTATGGTTTGAAAAGCCACAAGTTTCCTGGGTAACCTGTGCTAGTATTTGACTACCCTCACAAGAAATATATTTTATTATATTTAATTTTCTGCATTTTCATTTGTGCCTGTTGCCTCTTGTCCTGTCACTGGGGAATGCTGAAAAGAGTCCATCTTCATATTTTTTTACCTTTTCCCATCAGATTTTTATATACATGATGAGATCCCCATGAGCTTTCTCTTCTCCAGGCTGAGCTCTCCAAGATCCCTCAATCTGAGCCTCCCTCATATGAGAGTTGCTTCTATCCCTTAATCATCTTTGTGGGTCTTTGTTGGATTTTTGTTCAGTATGTCCAATTACTGCTAGTATCAGGGAATCCAGTACTAGACCCAGCACTCCAGATGTGTCTTACCAGGGCTAAGTAGAGGGGAAGGACCCCCACTTTGACCTGTTAGCAACGCTCAGCAGCCCAAAGGCCATGCTTGCCAGAAGGGCGTTGCTGGCTCATGGCCAACTTGTTATCCAGCAGGACCATTTTTTTTCCAAGATTTTTTATTTTCAAGGTTTCCAAGCTTTCGTTATATATGGGTAGAGGAACATTAGAGGAGATACTGATCAGACTAAATTTTCTTTAGAAATATGACTTCATTCTTACATTCTTGTGATGACAGAAAGAAGCCGAAAAAGGAAATTTCATCATCTGATTCTAATTAACCTCCTTTAGCCTAATGAATTTCACCAATTTCAAATGAAGGTGAAATGGCGAGTTGTTGTGTTATTTAAAGGCTGTTTAGAGGAGAGAGGTTCTTGGAGAGTGTTGGAGAGCAAAACAAGGAGCTAATTTAATTGGTGAGATCAAGTTACTGTGTTATAAAGAGATAAGGTTTTAATGAGGTTTTTTTTTTTTTTTTTTTTTTTTTTTATGAGAGGTAGTTCAACAGTTTCACAAACTATGAAATACAAGCTTCTGGTAACTGGTAAGCAAGTTAGAGTACTCTATGGGGTCTAAATATATTAAGTGGTATAAGGACAGCTGAGCAACCTGTCCTCTTTCCCAGCCTAGATCTATGTTACAGTTATATCCCTGAAATTAGAGTGTTCATTTACCAACATAACCCTGGACTTTCTTGTACTTGGGATATTTTTCTTGTCAGTATTACATGTGCATGTTCCCCCTTCCCCCAGCCAGCTCTGTGGCACTCAGCCACTGTGAAGCCTGCTGTCTGTAAAACTCGTGTATAATTGAGCCATGCAGATGCAGCAGCTGAATCTTTCTTGGAATTGCTGCCTATGTGATTGAGCTGAAATATTGGAGTTGTAGTGATTATGCAGATGAATTATGCTTGTTGATGCAGGACTCTCCAGTACAAGTGAGGTTGCAAATACCCGAAAATCTCTTTACATCCCCATTTCAAGAACCATGTCGGCTTTAGACTCCTGCCCAAAGCAGCTGCAGTGCTAGTTACATCTTTCTCTCTAGTGATCTTCAGAGTATCTGACTGTACCTTGCAGCTGCCTTCAGCCTTTTGAGGATTAAACAGCTGGGTAAGATATGGGCATTAGACTTCTACTGAGAGCTGTCAAAACTAACTGTTTGTAACTTCTGGTATTTTTGTGGTGTTCGAATCTCCCTGAAGGTAAAGCTTTAGCCTATGGGGGGAATATTATTAGATTGTTTGCTGTCAATATTAAAATGCATAAGCTTCTGTTAGAGCTTGTTTGGTCAGCTGTCAGCTACTGGTCTTCAAGCAAGCCAAAATTTCCTATAAAGCATCAGTTGTTGCTTTTGATTTTTTCATAATTGTGTCAGCACTTGATCCTGACGAAAATGCCAATTTTTACTAATAGTGGAGGAGGTTTGTGTTATCACTTGTTTTAGTTACTTTCTTTCTCTGAGGATGACTTTTCTGTGTCACTCTAAGCAATTCTGTGGTTAATGTTTAGTTGCTTCTTGATTTAGGTCTTAATTTTTAGGGGAAAAGTCAGTATATCAAAGAGCCTTGAAAAACACAAAGAAAATGCATAGTTCTCTCTGTAAATGTCTTATTTAAATGTAAATCTATGTATTTAAAGAAAAGCATGACCTGGCTTTATCAGCAAAATTCACAGAGGTGAGTAACATCCCTAACTTGAAGTTCCAGTTGTCTGCTGGAATGATTTCTTTGAATCCCAGGTTGTCTAGAGTGGATGCTCATTGCTATTGATTGGAGACATTTGTTCTCTGTGGTAAGATTATTCAGGCAGCTGTTATACAAACAGCTCACATTTTTGTTTTGCCTCCTGTCTGTGACCTTAGGGTGTATTATGAAGTTAGGGGGAAAAGAAAAAAAAATCATTAAGTGATAAACTACCTTTTTGTTTAAGCTTAGATGCTGACAAAACAGTATCAGTTTTCTCTGATGCTTTTTATCTCTGCTTTTATTCGGTGTTTTTAGAAAAAAAAAACAAAAAAAACAAAAACAGTACTTGGGTAAGGTTTTATGGGAATTGCAGCAGTCAGTCAACACTACCTGTTTGGGTGGATTTTCTTCCTGTTGTTTTTGGGTAAGAAGTTTGTGTGTAAGGTGAGGTTTTTTTGTTTAAGATTTTACTTCAGTAGCTTTAGATGTAAGCAGTCATTCAGGAGGTCTTTTATCTTCAGGGTGTTTTAGTAGTTCAGTGAAAAGCAGACATAACTGGCAAATCAGATTTTTTTTTTATTATACTACTCAAGAGTAAGTGTCTTCAACCAAGAACATCCCCTCCAACTTGCTGTGACCACGGGTGTTTCACTGTTATCTTGATCAGATAAGGGCTATCTGCACTATTGTGTAGTACTTATTACAGTAGTTGCTGAAAAGCTGATGTTTATTTTTGAGTCTTGGATCAGAGAGTGTCAGCGTATTTAAGGCAAGGAACCACTTTGCTCTCACATATGAGGGGGTTTTACTTTCACTTTCTTTGCCCACAGGACTGCCATGACTCTATCTGACCGGGCACTCCGGGAGGAGTAACAGGAGGAGAAAGGAGTGAGGAGGAGGTGTGTAACAAAAAGGAGTAGGAGAAAGCAGAAATGACCTCTCAGTGGTCAAAATGAAATAGCCTTAATCCTAAAGTGCTGCAGGCACTTGCCATTCATTTAACAATGTGTGACAGAAAAAGTGGGTTCTAAGTAAGTGTTCGTGTAAGCCTGTACCCTTTACAGGGAGTTTGTGTGATCATGAAAGAAAAAACATGGGATTTTTGTGTGAAATAATAACAAGGGCTGTTTTTTTAAAAAAGGAAGTGACTATTTGGCAAGTATTCTTCCCTAGAATAGTAATTTCCAGTATAAAGGGCTGGTGACATGACAGGAGGCACTAAATGAATTCTAAGTGCTATATTTAGAGACTGTTTTCTGGATCCAGCTAGCAGCAGTACTTGACTCCTGGCCTTCTGACTTTAAGCTTTTTAGACACCCTTATGTGAAATAATAATAGTGAGAAATTGGAAACTCAGTTTGAAATACTGATTGAAATAGTGTCTTTATAAGGAAGGTTCTTTTTCATACTTAGTGTAAGATTGCAACTTTCTGAATTGTGGAGTACTTTTTTTGAAATAAAAAAATACTTTAATGCTTATTGCCAAATGGTAGGGATAAGGAAGTCATCAAGAGATGCATTAGAATGCAGGCTGGGATGATATTTCAGTTAACATTTGTAATGTTTTGATATAACCATTATGAGCTGTATGATCTTATTGATTTCAACCACCTAACAGGAAAAAAGTGTTTTGACTAGTCACTTTTCAAAGAGCTATTCATGAACTGTTATATTTTAAAAACATCCATGTATTTTATAAGGATGAGATTTCATAACATGCTGGTAATTGTAAGATGGAGTATTAGAGCTATTTAACTGCTCTTTTCACAATGAAAGCTTGATGCAAATCTGCTAAAATTTGTGGTTTCATTGGTAAACTCAGAATCAAATAAAACTGACAAAATCTAGGGCACCAGGGCAAACTTGCCTGTAATGGCAAGGTAACAAGGGAATCTTGAGCAATAGCTCTCCTTGATACTTGCCTGATATATTCACCCCCAGTTAGGCACAGGAAGAAAATTTGTCAGGCATTTGAGTCATAAAACTAGCTGCTTGTTTAGTTTGTCACAATGATATTGGACATTCATATAAGGGCAAACTGCTGAGCTGCTCTTTACTGAAATCTGAAAGAAAACAAAGGTTTGTAAAAAGGATTAACTTGTGGAAATCCTCTGTGCTGTAGGACGCTGGGACAGGAGCAGATGCTGATGGTCTGTGCAGCAGGCCATGCTGGTGCCCAGGCAGCTTTGGTGCCCAGGCTCATCAGCTTTTTGGAAGAAAATAAAAATGACACCTGATACCGTATTTGAATAGTAACAAACTATAATAACAGAGCTTTATGCCAAGCACAATGACAAGTTAGAGCACTCTACCAAGTTTTGTGTGATCAATGCGCTGCAACGTGACAATTAATGATCATTTGGATCAAGTGGTAACTGTCATATCCAGCCAGTGGGGAGTGTTTGAGTACCAATTTGGCACATGAGTATATGGCTGGAGTCCATAATGGCTGATGCAGTGGTAGATCCCTCTGAATTTGCAGCTGTACCTCATCTGATGATAAAGCAATTCTAGAACCATGGCCTAAAAATGTCAAAAATTTCAGGTTGCCATAACAAACTGTCTAAGCATGCCAGAAGTGCTTTATTTCTCTCAATTTATATTGACAATCCATTCAACAAAATTAGACTCTGCATTTTTATTTCTCTAAGATTTGCACTCCTCTAAAATGAATCTCAGCCCATTGGAAGGCTGCTTTTTTATTATCTGCAAAAAATTACTTCTACACCTACATTACCCTTGTTGGCAGTGGTATCAATACATTTATGTATATATTAATTCAGTAATGTATTTAATCACTTCTGGATTTAATTTTTTTCTTTTTTTTTTTCTTAGCAGAATGGCAAATAAGCTTATTTTATTGTGAGAATACTGCCTTGAAGAAAGTGGACAAATGTATCATAAAGTCTTCTCTGCACAAATATTCCAAACAATCTAATTTGAAAGCTATACCCTAAGAAAAAATTTTGTTGGTGGAGAGTCCAGGGAAGAACTTCTGTATGCCCAAGCTTGGTAAAATTATTTGGGGGATAAAGAGACTCTGTTCCAGGAAAACAAGACAATACCGATCCAGAATGTAGAGACTGACTAAATTTCACAAGTTCTACTATTTTAACTCACACACTGTTTCCAGAGTAGGAGGGAAGGGACAGGTGAATATATTAATCCAGATGCAAAATGTCTACATAAAACACGTTTACCAAAATGTGTAAATGGTACCTCTATAAAGAAAAAGAAACAGTGAGATATACTTTCACTGAAGTAACATCTCTGCTCAGTTAAAACAATTACCATCAATACTAAATACAGTTAAGTGAAGATAACATGAGCAGCTCATTCTTCTGAGAATTTTACTTAAACACCCTAATATCTGAGACATTGAATTAACTAACTCAATTTCTGAAACAACAGACATGATTCTAAATGTTCTTGAGTTTTTCCTTCTTGAGAAAGGCTTCATAAGAAGGAATCTAAGGAATCTTGTTTTATTTCATAAATGTTATAATTTTTTTTTTTTTTTTTAAGAAAAAGTTTTGCCCACTGCTGAATTTCAAAAGATATCACTTTGCTGAATTACCTGCATTGGTTTGACATTACCTTGTGTCTTTTAGAGGCTAAGCTATCAGAGGCCTTTCTAGTTTAGCTGATATTTGAGCTTATGTGTTGCCATTAATTCTCTTTCATTAAGCTTTGCCACCCCTTTTAAGAGTTCAGGTACCTCCATTTCAGTTCTGACAGGTCTGCTTACAGCCTGTTCACAAGCCAAAGGTTTGTTTAATGAAACATATGGGAGCAACCAATACTATAATTATCCAAATAATTGCACTACATATTGCCAGCATCTAAGATCAGATGGCCAGTGTGTGCTTGAATAATCAAGGCTCCCTTTTCACAGGCTATTGTTGCTATAGTTAATTTTGTCTTCCTTGGAGGCCAGTGGGTGGTTTGTATAGTTGAATTGTAGCTATTCAATTGGTGTTCTATTAATACTATTGTAAAATTTATTCTTAATCTTAAAATCATATTTAAAACTGAGCTATCTCATTGCAAACCTCAAGTGCAATTACTGTGCAGTGTTAGTTTACATTTTAATAGAAAAAGGTACACCTATTCTACTTCCTTATTTTATGGATGAAGGTATCTTATAGCAGTAGCTTTTCCCTCCCCACCCCCAATCATTGAAGTGGGATCTTTTTGCTAATGGGACTAAAGTCCTTTATTCTAGTGCTACTAGTTTCATTGCCCACTTGAGCAAATAAAGCATTCACTTCAGGGAAGAAATTTATCAGAAGAATTTTAAGAAGGTACTTGAAAAATACTACCAAACTGCTGTTTTTTAGAATCATAGGCAAATCAACATTTTGAACAAAAGATGCAAATTATCTAATCGTGAAATACCTTTACATCAGGATCATTAAAGAAAGAGGGAGCACAAAATTCTCTCATAAATATTTCTATCAAAGTATAAACTTCAATGTGCTTTTATGAATATGCATACTGCACAACACATATGCTCTGCATAAACCAAGTATTTTAAATTAATGTGGTTGTCTTAGGCTAGCTACAGTGAGGGAAATCTTAGTTCTAGCTGTCAGTATAACCTTAAATCTGCCTCCAGTTGCCCATGGTACTACACATTGCACGTAGAAGGGAATGCTGCTGTTGCAGTGATGTCTACTCCAGACCTGATTTGTGCAGTGATATATACATGAAGGTTATAATGAAGCCAGCTCTCTTTTGTTCCAGTGGGTTTGTTTACTTAGGTATATTCTAGGCTATAAACCGCTGTGAGGCAGTCTGGCCAGTGATTTTGCTGGTATTTCTTCTCAGATAAAATATCTTATGCCACAAGTGAAATGTGGCTTAGCATGTTGAATACAGCTGGTATTGAGCCATTTGAGTTCTTGTTTGTGCAATTAACCAACAACCATTGTGCATGTGAAGCATAAAATATGTGGTGCAGGGTAATTTTTGTTTTAACCAAACGTAAGGCCTCCATGTATGGCAGTGCATTCAGGTCAAAACATCCACCTAGCATCCAGCAGTAGATCTGTAATGCAAACTGTTCTTGGAACCTGAAAGGCAGAATTTCATCCCAGCAACCACCTGGCTTTGTTTTTGCTTATACCTGTTACACGCTGCAGTTCTATAGTAATATTTTGAAATCTGGGAAGTTATGATTGTTTTGATGCCCTGGGACCTTGTCAGAAAGAGTTCTATAATTGCATGTGGTAGAGTATCATGGGGTGACATTAAAATGGAAGGTTCATTGTCTCAGGCTCCTGGGACTAAAGCTAACAAAATAGCCTATCCAATTGACAGGCAACACTTCCCATTTGGAAATACCTTATCTGGTGATATAACCGTGTACTAAATCTGTGGATTGACGTTTCATACAAGCACTTGAGTGTCTGTGTTAATAAGAAGAAAAATGTACGAATAGCTTCTGAAAAGTGCTTGGGAAGGCTTTCAAAACTGTGGTTTTGTTAAAAATTGTGATAAGGGATCTATTAATATGATATTGGAAACATTGCTAAAATATTATTAAAGTTTTCTTCTAGGAACAGGTAGGGAAATAGAGAGTTCATATGCTTGGCCTTAGAATGGATTCTTTCATCTAACTTCTCATTTGAAAATAAACATTGAATGCAACAAGGCTAGCACTTTCTACGGGAGCTATCATTATTGGGAAAAAAAACCAAACCAAACAAAACAACAACATCTAACCAGCAACAACAAAATGTTCCCGCCCCAAAAAAAAAACCTCACAAAAACCCAGCCAACCAAACCAAAACCAAAGCCCCAACCAAAACGTGTTAGGAAGGTTTCATTACATCTGTCAAACAATATTTGCCCAATTTCATTGTCTGTTTTGGAGATAAGGAGCCAGCTTACTGGAGCGTGCTAGTGAGCTTGCATTGACTCTGAATGAGTGCACAGAACATTTTTGTTATTGATTCCTAAGATGGATCATTCTTGAATGTCACCATGCAAATATTGCAATAAGACTAAAACTGGTATGTTAGAGAATGCAAAAACTTATAATCCTCTACAAATGAAAGGACAAATTATCCTTGCTTGGGATTTATAAATATGCATGTCTGTATGCATAAATGTGTATATACATAGATATCTATGTATTTATGTCTCTACATATGTGCATCTGGAATGGATGTATGGAAATACACCACTAGTGATTAAAAAAAGAGGGGGATTTTTATGATGAAGATCTAACCTGTTTTTTTTTTTTTCCTGAGAATGTAATTTATAGTGGGTTAATGGAACAGATACTGTCAGACTGGAGGCTACAGTGTCTTCACAATCAAGTGTATCCTCATGTTAATTGCCATAATTAATTTAAGTCATAATTAAATGAGTTCCAAGGCTTCTGCTTTTTTGAGTGTAGAAAGAGGAGTAAGGGAGATTCTCATGAAGCTGACAGTCATCTTAGCAATGATAGGTGGGGCTGATAGCACTGTACTTCTATCAGATGGGTGATTTATATATTTTAACAGTGCTTTGACATTAAACATTCAGGTTCAGAGAACACAAAATGCCACCCCTAAAAAAAGAAATACTGAAAATCCATATGTTGTATCTAGTACTAATGCTCAATCCATGTTCATTATTGATCTCCAAGAAATCTGCATGTGTTCAAATGCATAATGGGAAATGCAGTTAATTATAGAGCTGGTTGTCTGCTCCTCTTTCCTTGCACTCCTTCTTCTGTCTCCCTCATTCAGAAAGGAAATTTACAATGAATTTTGAAATGTACATTTTATAATTTCATTCAAAGCCATTTAATTTTCATTCATTCAAAGTTGGTTTGTTTTAACATAAAAACTTTATTTTTCTTTACTCTTTATCTCTTTGTTCTTATTTTAATTTTTTTTCCCTTATAATAATTCCTGTCATTATGCAGTTGTCTTATGAGGAAGATGAGGAGACCTATTTCTCTGACTGTGACACACAATAATATTTTCCCTTTAATTAGTTACTAAAAAATTAGCTGTTGTTTGGTACTGAACAATAATTTCATTCACATCAAGCTGAAGCTCTGAGGTAATTTCTAAGGAAGTATTCTCTTCCCCAGTCCTTTTCCTCCCATGCCCTGTGATCTCCCACTTATCCTAAGAGATTAGTTGGTCGGGAGCTTTTAATCCTTTTAGAAATGAAGGAAGCATAGACGTGTGTCATTACAATCACACTCATTGAATAGTTCATAATTTAAAAAAGTGATTAAAGCAAAGACTTATTCAACGTGATTTGAAGAAAATGTTTTCAAACTTGTTTCCTCTGTGTTTTTTTCCCCTTGGGGAAACTTTTCCTTTGTGTAACTACGTTAAAGAGCAGATAAGGTAACGCATCTTTTCCAAAAGGAATGCAAATGAAAACACTTCTTTTAATTTGAAGAACTACTGCAAGAGCTACTATGCCTTCTTCTTTTTTTTCACTTATTAAGTATCTTTTATGCCACACCATCTACTTACAGGACCATGTGCATTCAGAGGTCATGCATGTCATTAAATGTTCTTTTACTATTGACTTTGCTCTGACTGATACAGTCTACAGCATCACAAAATAATTAGTAAGGGGAATAAGAAAGTGGTTTTTTCTTTCCTAAGTTGTAAAACAAAAATGAAACCTTGTAACTCCTAAAAGCAAGCAGTAAGGAAGTGTAAAGAAGAGCACTTTTAGAATCCTTAAGTCCTTATAACACAAGTAGTGTTTTCTGAACATCTGGCTCATGAATCCTTTTTTCAAGGATGTAACTCATTACAATCTCTGTCATGCACCGTAGATGCTATTCCATCTCTAAACAGCAAATTGCTGTTAAACCATCCTGAGTCAGCTCATCTATAGGCAGTTCATCTATCTAGAATTAATAAAAGAACATCTCTCTTTTTTAAGTACAATCACACTTTCAATAAAGGACAAGTAATTTTTCTTGGAGTTTTCTTTCTTTATGGAATAGCTTTTGCACATTCAAGTGATGTGGAGGTCAAAGAGGATTGAGGACCACCTTGTCTTGACATCTGCACCTTTAATTACATTCTGTCATTTGGGTGAATCTTTCTGGCTGAAAAACCCTTTCTGCAGCAGTGATTGAATTAGTGGCCTGCTAAGATACACATTTGTTTCAACATATTTTTTTGTTTCTGTTAGCTTTTGATCAAACCTGAGGGTACTAAATAATGACATAAACACAATTTGTTTATCTGACATTTTTACCCTCCTCTGAGCACCTGGAGAGCCTTACTGTTGAGTGTACTGTGTCAGGATACCAGCCTCATTGCCTTTCATACTGAAAATCCACTGCTGACCTTTCACATGCTGCCTGTACTGTCCAGAACAGGGTTGCTGTGACTGTAACTCCATGTGAATGCCAAAACCAGCTAAAAAGCAGTCTAAGGAAACACAAATGATTTGAGTGTCTCAGCATGTGCAAACTGGTGGGAGCCTCAAAGGCTTCCTCTGACAAATAACATTTATTTAATAGCTGTGTTTTTATACCACAGAGAAGTGTGCAGCAGCTGTTCACCTGTAAAGAGGGGTGTTTTCTGCTGAATGCTGAACTGAGGCATAGCGGTTTTGGGAGGCTTTTTGTTTCCTTAGAGTTATGAGTTTCCTACCTTAAAGTTTTCCTCTATTTCAACCTATTTCTCAGTGTGATGTCAGGGACATGGCTCAACTGTTTTCTGTCAATAACACTTAACAACCTAGATGAAGCGTTTTCCTGTCCACACAGACCAATGATGTTTGGGGGGTTCCAGCGTGCTGCTTGAGGAGGCTTATGCTTGAGGAGGCTTTCTTAAATTCTTTTCACAGTCTTATGTGTACTGGCTTGTAGAGTAGATCAGATTCAGTAATGAAGCATCTTTGTCCCTTCGAGTATGTCTCTTTTCTACTGTAGTTTCTGCTGCTGAATAATCCCCTGCAAGCTAAAAATATCTGTTCTATATCAGGCTGCTTTAATCCTTTTACTACTGCTCTGCATCTGTGTCATACCCTGGGCAGTCTGGCAGCTGAGAAACAACCGTGGTCCAGCCCAGGGTCTCAAGGTATTAATGTACTTTAGCAAACATGTCATTTGTAGTTCTCAGTAGGCTTTGATTTGGGAATAAAATATATCCAAGTTTTAATATTGCTTCAGGTCAAAGAGGAAGCAAATTTAAACTAATCTGCTATTGTCATTAAGACTTGATCTTATACTTTAGTCATAAGGTATTAGCAAGAAAAAAGCTGAAAATAACAAAGGAGATTAGACTAAGTAATTGAGACTTCCCTGTGCCTTTCTTTTATTTTACATGTTCCCTGTGCCTTTAATATAACATGTCCACTCTACAATTTTCTTTTTGTTTTCCCTAAGTAGCAGTAGACATTCAAGGACAATTTCCTTAAAATTAGCTGTGAAAAGTGAAGGCTATCTAGTTCTAAAGAGGTAGATGTTTGTCTCTCTAATGAAAGACCACTTTGGCTGCTCCATCTAAAAGGCCCACTTATGGGTCTCTGCCGTCAGATTTTTACCTACAGATGATAGGCTAGCAAAAGCTTTTATACAGCAGTACATATTAGGATTAAACTAAAAGCAATTCCATGAAAACAAAAACTCCAATGTTGTCATTCAGACTTGTGCATTGTTTTAGGAAAACAATGGCTTGGGAATGTTGAAAGAAGCAAAGCAGAAAGAAGACATCCAGTTAGAAATTTCTGTATGAAAAGACTGATGTATCTGAAATTTGTGTATGTTGTATGCTATGGTGCAATTTTATTGTCAAAAAGCAGTAAAATGCTTGTGGCAGTTTCAGGAAAGGGAAAAAACACAGCTGAAAAAACATCTTGTTACATTTGTTCAAATGAGATCCTCTGCTGCTCATACTTGTGGACTGCTGTGGAAGTTTTCTTGAAAGTTTTTTTTTGTAATAGGGTCTAGTTTTAATTGAAAGGTTGAAGGAAAAAAAAAAAGAAACTATTCTATGGAAGACAGGATACTAACTCCCCCATCATTATTTCACTCAGGAGCTAGAAAACTGTTTTCAAGCAGCATAAATTAATTTTGTGCCACCGTATGTATATGTTTGACGTTCTTCTGATGCTGTATATTGTACAGCTGTGCTGGTTCACCTGTTTGGCAATGGCCTGCATTCTGAAATTCCTGCTTTAAGCTGATTTAGAAAAAAAAAAAAAAAAACCACAAAAACAAAACAAACAAACAAACAAAATTCATACAAAAATAAATTTAAAACTCACTTTTGAAATATATTAGTGTGACCATTTTTGTCCTGAGTATCTCAGTAGCTGAGAACCTGATGTTGTTGACTAGAAGTTATTTATTAATGATACAAGTAATTTTAACTGGAAGTCTTTCAACTGGCTTCTGTAATCTCTGTATAGATATCTGCATTGTAGAACACACCTTGAATCTTAATGTGCCCTTTACTTTCTCAGCAGTAGTGCATTGGCCAAGATGCATGCTCGCTTTCTTTAACAATCTGATAACAATGCAAGCAACGTTAACAGATGATTTAACAGTAAAATAAACATTTTATTTTTTGCAGAGGTCAGTTCTGTAATATTTTGAGGCTAAGGGTTCATGCAGACCAGTGCAATGTTAAAAATATCTGAAGCAGAAAGGGCTTTGTTCTTTTTTAATCTGACATTGAATCTATATTTTCTAAAAATGAAACTGAATAACCTAGAATTCTTTATACTTTCATTATATAGCACCATCATCTAAATGAATCATCCCATTCTGTCTCTTATTTAACAGTCTCTTGTTGTAAAACACTAATTTTAGCAGCATAATTCAGCTCTTTAGGAGTTTGCTGTAGATTTAGAAAATAATATTGATTGTGTATGATGTCTGTCTCCCACTCCTTGGCACATAAGAGTCATAAACAGTCTTGGGTTTGATATTTTTGTAGTGTGTCCTGAAGGTGTTTCTGCCAGATAGTGTGTCTTATGAAATAACTGGGACACTGTACAAGTTAATGTGCTCCCTGAGTACTTGTGAGCTATAGTTGTAATAGAAATTGTTACAGATAGAACTGCTAGCACAGTGTATAGTGAGCCAATCAAACTCCACCCTGAAACTTCTTGGGATGTTAAAAGTATGGGGTTTGGAATTGGCTCTCATTTGTCTTGATGGAGATAATTCCATTTTTTTTCCCATATAATTTCAAGTTAGAATTTTTCTCAGTCTTCTAGGGATAAAATGAAAAACTTTATGCTGGCAAGAATAGCACTGTGCTGTTGATTGAATATTTTAGGATGCTTTTTTCATTCTTGTGTCTTTTAAATTTTTTTCTCCTAAGGTTTTAAAGGTGGTCAAATCAATCATTGCAACACAGTACCATTTTACTATAGTAACATGGTTTTTGAGTTCTTATAGGAAGCATTTTAAAAATTAAAAAAAAAAAGCACAGAAGAGATGATGAAAATTTTAAAAAAGTAAGGGTTAGAAAGGGTATACGGGAAGGGAAAAGATCATGCTACAGAGATTTCCTTAAGAAAAAATGACAGGAAAAAAAATATACACTCTCTCTCAGGTGCTGGAATAATAAAGCTATAACCTTTTATCTGTGTAGTTGAAGAAAAAGAAAGTCAACGTGTTCCTTCCCCTACCTGCCAAGGTATTGCCAAGGAATCACGAGTCCTGGAGCAGAAGAAACCCTAAATTTGTTGTCTTAACTGGTACAAAGTTCACTTGCAATAGTCTGGTTGATGACAATAGCGTTAGCCAGGCTCCTCTATAAGTCCTATCCCTTGTACTAGAAATTTGTGGAAGACGAAGTGTCATAAACTTGGAGGTGTTTGTTTGTACTGACAGTGCCAAGAACATGCATGAGAATGGTAGGAGTGCAGTCATGACCTACTCTTGCAGGCAAGGCATAGTTGGTTGGTTGGTAGAAGGAGCATGTTGTTAGAGTCCCATTAGTAACTGGGAAAAGTAACTACTACTTATGTGCCTTGTTCTTCCAACAGCTGCAGGTCTCCACCCAGCTGAGGTAACAGTTCATCTGTTGATTAGAATTATGACTCCCGGTATTTTTAACAATTCTTTGGATTACAAAGCTGTATATAAAAAAGTAGGATTATAGTTGTTGGAGACTGCCTTCTAAGGCGAATAGAGGGCCCAAAATGCCAATTGTGTAGGTTTAGATTAGATATTAAGAAATCCTTTACTGTGAGAGTGGTGAGGCACTGGAACAGGTTGCCTAAAGAAGTTGTGGATACCACATCCCTGGAAGTGTTCAAGGCCAGGTTGAATGGTGGTCCAAGCAGCCTGGTTGAGTGAAAGGTGTCCCTGTCAACAGCAGGGGGAGGGGAGTGAAACAAACTGATCTTTAGAGTTCCTTCTAACCCGAGCCACTTTGTGATAGTTTCTTACAGTTCTGTACTTGTCAGTGTCATGGACTTCAGTGCATTCCTGAGCTTCCATTGATCATACCATTAAACAACATTGAGTTTTGGGGACTTCTCTATATTTTCTTGTCATGGCAAGGATTGATTTATGGTGTATGCGCACCTTTATTTTATGTAGTATTGTTTATCGATACAAGATTTGCTGATCCCTCCTTCTATACTGCTTCTGTGTTTTCTCAACCCCATCATAGTTTGGACTGCAGAATCTGAAAGTAAGCTTCTCCTTACAGGGGTAAAAAATGAAAGTAACGTCAGGATAAAACAACTGTTTTCAGAATACTTTCTTATGAGATCAGTGTTGCCCTTTTATGATCCTATAATGGATTCCAGCCTTGGCTGCAGTGTCACAGCTTTCTCCTGGTGCTGCCTAGTATGCCTGTCTTTATCCACAAAACTTGGGTAAAATAACATTATTTCATAAAGAGGCAGCATGATGGAAAACAAGTTGACCTCAAAGCTTTGGCCCAGTCCCAGAGATCTGACATCACTGGCATAATTGAAACCTGGTGGGATGAATCCTGTGACTGGAGTGGCCTGTTGGATGGTTACAGGTACTTTAGGGGTGATTGGAAGGGCAGAAGAGGCAGAGGAATGGCACTGCATGTAATGGAAGGGTTAGAATGTATGGAACTCAGTTGTCAATGGCACGGTTGAGAACCTCTGGGCAGGAATCAAGGGGCAAAAAAGTACTGCAGCTGTCATATGCGAGTGTGCTATAGGCCTCCTAGCCATGACAATGACACTGACAAATTATCCTTTGAGGAGCTAAGGGACACTTCCAAGTCAACCGCCCTTGTCCTTATGGGAGACTTCAACTTGCCAGTAATCAGCTGGTATCATCACACAGCTGGTAAAACTGGGGCCAGAAGATTCCTAAAAAACCTGAATGACAACTTTATGGAACATATCATAAGGGAGCTGTCTTAAAAAGGTGTCCTTGATCTACTGCTTGTTGACATAGAGGATTTGTGAGCAAAGTGGAGATTAGTAGCTGTTTTGACCACAGCAACTATGAAGTGATCAAGTTTAAAATCTCTACTGATGGGAAGAAAAGTGGTAGCAAAACCTCAGCTCTAGACATGAGGAGAGAAGGCTTTGGGCTGCTCAGGGGACTCAGTAAGTAAAGTCCCCTGGGAAAGTGGTTTTGCAGATGCTGGGGTCATCACTGCTGGTCAATTTTTAAACATCATCTTCTAAGGGCACAGGAGCAGGCAATTCCCAAATGTCTCAAACCAGGCAGATGAAGCAGTTTTACTACACTGAACAGGCATGTTCTTGTAGAAATAAGGCAAAAAAAAGGGAGGTGTATATCAATTGGAAGCAAGGTTAGGTGACACTGGAAGAATAAGAGATGCTGCTTGACACTTAAGGGAGAAAATTCCCACAGCACAACTGGAATCAAAACTGTCCAGAAATATTGGGTACAATAAAGAGTTTTTTCAAATATATTAATGGCAAAAGGCCATGTAGAAATAACATTGACCTGTTACAGGATGTGGATGGTCACCTCACAAACAGGGACAGGGACAAGGCAGAAGCGTTTAATGTGTTCTTTGCCTCCACCTTCAATGTGAATGATGGACCAAGGGGGTCTCAGTGCCCTGAACTGGAAGACCATGGCTGCAAGAATGACCAACTTGCAACTGACCCTGAAACTGTGTAGGTTTTGCCGTTGCAGCTGGATCCCTACAAATCTATGGGATCTGATGGGATTCACCAAAGGAACCTCACGGAGCTAGCTGATGTCATTGCAAAACCTCTCTCAATAATTTCGGAGTCTTGGAAATCTGGAGAAATCCCAGTTGACTGAAAGCTAATTAATGTTTTCCAGAAGGGCAAGAAGGACGACCCCAGAAACTACAGGCCTGTCAGTCTCACTTCAATGCCTGGCAAAGTTATTGAAAAGATTTTTCTGGGAATATTGAAAAATACCTGTGTCTTGGTTTAGATAGACAGGTATCTGCCAGGGAAGATTGAAGTCTCCCTTGGACTGTAAGGCCCTCCCCCCCTTTCCAAATTATTATAAATTTGCAATTAGAAGGCTGTCAGGCAAAGATTTTGGGAATAGGTATAGCAGTTCTTTACTAGGGATATAAAAGATACAAATGTAGTAGTACAGAAGAATAAGCAAGCAAACAAACAAACAAGAAATCCTAGAAAACCCTGACAGAGTCAGAAATACAACCTGACGCCCTGTTGGTCAGGGTGTTGGAAGCAGTCCAGAGTAGGCCCTCCTGAAGTGGCAGATGTGGTTCTGTTGGAGTAGAGATGGTCCTGTAGAAAAAAGGGTCCAGTAATGGTGAGATGGGTCTCGTCTTCCTCCAAAAATCCAGTGGAAAACTGGATGAGTGGTGACACTTATGGCTCCTTTTATGTGGATGGAAATGGTTTGGCTCCTCCTCCCTGGGTAGAGCATCTCACTATGGGATTATGTAATGTGTCATGCCATTGCTGAGCTTTAATGGTCCATTAACAGAAGATATCCCCACAGAGGGAACAGGAAGGTGATCAGAGATAAGAAACAAATGCCCCACTGAGCAGAGATAAGAAACAATGCTCCACCCAGTTTTTAACAGCTGGCTTGTTATCAGAGAACGCAGCAACCCCTTCCCTTCTGGAGTTACAACAGATAAAGAAAAAATCTCCCCAACTGGGTTTCAGTAGATGGAATAGAATAAACATTTTTTCCTTTTTTGGTTACAAAACCCAAGACAACCTGATAGACAATGCAGCCGTTGGTCACAATCAGCATGGCTTCATGATAGGGAAGTTCTATTTGTCAAGCCTGATTTCCTTTTATGACAAGGTAACCCACTAGTTGATCAAGGGAAACCTGTTGCTGTAATCTTTCTCAATTTCAGTAAAACTCAACATTATCCTTCTGAAGAAAATGTCCAGCGTGCAGCTGGATGGATAAATACATTGTGTAATGTGTGAGCAGCTGGATCATGGGTTAGGCATAAGGGGTTAAAGTGAATGGGGTGATGTCAGACTGGGGACCTGTCCCTAGTGAGTTCTGCAGGGCTCCATCTTAGAACCTGTGCTCTTCAACATCTTTATAAATGACTTGGAACCAGGACTGGAAAGGATCCTGAGCAAGTTTGCAGACAATATAAAACTGGGAGGAGTTCTTGATTCCTTTGAAGGCAGAAAGGCCCTTCAGAGAGGCTGAAAAAAATTAGAGGGCTGAACAGTCACCAACCATATGAAGCTGAGCAAGGGAAAGTGCCAGATTCTGCACCTGGGATGGGTAATCCTGAATGTACATGCAGACTGGGGACTGAGATGGTGGAGAGCAGAGCTGCAGAAAGACACCTGGGGGTCCTGGTCGATGGCAAGTTGAACATGAGTCAGCAGTTCCCTGTCCTGCCCAGAGGGCCAACCCTGTCCTGCGGGGCATCAGGCACAGCATCACCAGCTGGGCAAGGGAGGGTACTGTCCTGTTCTGCTCTGCACTGGGCAGCCTCACCTCCAGTGTTGGGGGCAGTTTTGTGTGCCACAATACCAGAAAACAGTCCAAAAGAGGGCCACCAGGATGGTGGACTTTGAAGGGAAGCTTTTTGGGCAGTGGCTGGGGTCATTTGATTTGTTCAGCCTGGAGGAGACTGAGGGGAGACCTCATTCCATCTTCACAAGGAGAAGTGAGAGGGCCGGGTACTGATCTCTTCACCCTGACCAGTGACAGGACTCATAGAAATGCCATGAAGCTGAGTCAGGGGAGGTTTAGGGTAGATATCAGGAAAAGGTTTCCACCCAGAGGGTGGCTGGGCACTGGAACAGGCTCCCTAGAGAAGTGGTCACAGCACCAAGCCTGAGTTCATGAAGTGTTTGGACAACACTCGTGGTGTGATTCTTTGGGTGTCCTTTGCAGGGCCAGGATGTGGCCTCAATGATCCTGATGGGTCCCTTTCAACTCAGCATCTTCTAGGAAATTAATTTTTACAAACCCATATCAAGGCATTTGCATTCCTGAAATTCTTAACTAAAGTATGATAACTATGTAATGATAATGGATATAACTGTAGTAATTTTTCAATTGCACTGGCTTTATCAACTGTAAAATGTCCTTGAGATATAGCTGATTTTTAACAAGCCACTTATAAAGACAAACAAGGCAAAGTACTGTAGCACATTCAAATTTTATCAGTGTTAATTCATGCTCTATATTTAATTTATTTTACCTGATAACTCAATACTTTAATAGTAGATTTAATTAAATTAAATTGAGATTCTATGCAAGTAAAGTAATTCTAATTCTCAATACAAAAAATTAATTAGAATAAAAATTAATATTTACTTTCATAATTATTTATGAACATAGGCTATTTGCCAAAATAATCCATGGGTATTTTGGGTTCATTGATATCTTAATTCATTGCAACACCTTCCCATCATTATGTTTAATTTGGAAATTTCAATGGACAAGCATAAGAAGTTGAAGCACCAGGAGATACATTTAGGTATGCTCAAAAAGAGCACCATGGTAACATTAATCTTTGAGCAGCCATTGGAACTGTAAATATTGTATGAGCAGTTAGAGTGGCCTGCCTGCAGCTGTGTAACCACTAGTAGGTAACACCAGGAATTCTGTGTGTAACTGAGCAGAAGAAATCTTTCAAGATCAGAGTAAAGGTAGAGACTATGAAACAATGTATGAGGGTTGTTTATGTACACCTGCACACTTCTTTTTACTACTTTTATGTTGAATTTCTGTCCTGGTATTGGCTGGTTAACTCTCTTCCTAAAGAGACAGTATAGTGCCATGCTTTAGATTTGAGGTTAAGAATGGTGTTGATAACACAGTGTAGTTTTAGAATTATAAAATCAGTAAGGTTGGAAAAGACCTGCAAGGTCATTGAGTCCAACCTTTGACCTTTTGGCTATTGCTAAGTAGTGTCATGAACTCACTAACTTCACTAAGTCACAAACTTTGCTGGTGCTCATCCCACTTGTGAGGAGGCTGAGTGTGCACAAGGAGTTGGGAGGGGGCAGGACCCCAACTGGCCCAATGGATATTCCACATCATGTGGCATCATGTTCAGCCTATAGCAGGGAAACTGACTGGGGCCACTGCTTGGGAACTGACTGGGTATCAGCTGAGGGGTAGTGAACAATTATATTGTGCATCACTGTTTTTTTCTAATTCTTTATCTTTATTATTATTTTCTCCTCAGTTTCTGTCTTATTAAACTGTCTTTATCTCAACCCATACATTTGAATTAATTTTTTTCCAATTCCCTCCCCCATCCTGACTGGGGGGAAGTGAGCAAGTGGCTGTTTGGTTTTTATCTACCTAGTGGGTTAAACCACAATATTTTCACAGGCATATGAATTACTCTGAGAGTAACTAGATAGAACTTTTTTTATGGTTTCTGTGTACCATATAGTATATTAGCATATAGTAATTTTACATATTTAGATAAAGAAAAGTATTAAAAAGATAGTATTGTTTAATAATATATTTTGTATAAACTTCTATTAACTATTTCTCAAGCTTGAAGAAAACCGGTAAGGATTTTAAATATGTAATACTTTCAAATTTTTTCAGATAATGTCTCTGAATTTGCATTATTCTGTACTGATCACTGCAGCAAAATATTTAGGCATGTTTTTCTGGACTTGTTAGCAGACTTCAGATTAAATGATCAGCTTAGGTTAATGAAACTGCTGATTTTGTCAGTAAAGTGGTTTCTTAACTGGTATATTTTTATGGAGACATGACTGAGTTTGATTTACTGAAGAAACTAAAAGGACTCATTATGCTCTTCTCCCCATATAATGAGTTTCTGTAAAATAGATTATTTATGCTGATTGGCACTCTTGCTGAAAAATTTGTGTCCTGTGGCTTTGCATAAAAGTGCGACAAAGGGGAGCTCAAAGGGGAGAGCTGCTAATGCTCTGAAATGTAATAAAAATTTCAATAGTCATCTGAAATTGAGGAAAACAAAATAATCACTAATCCTCAGTCTTTATAAGCACCAAGAACTTTTGTTTTATGCATAAAGTGGTGTTATGTTATTAATATCAGTATTCTTGCTATATATTTATTTGATTTTCTGCCTAATTTATTTCTCAAAATTGTCTTAAAATAATCTCAAAACCTGAATATTTTGGAGGCTTGAAAAATATTAAGCTAGCTGAAGTACTTACAGCAAATAATGGAAAGACTGATCATTTTCATTAGTAGCTGTCTCAACACTTCATCTGTGATTCTTTTAGACTGTGAATTGTACACATCAAGTAGGGTGATCTAATTTAATCAATAGGTACATTGAACTCTATCTCAATGTTCATAAGTCTTGTGCAAATTGAGGAGTAAAAATGTTTTTGTTGCTTATAATTGAAAGAGAACTAATGTACACAAAGGAAAGATAGCAGGTGCCACCCTTTAAAATGGAAGTACTAGAGAATCAATTTACTGCAGACATTTGTATACACGCTCTGAACTTGTTGCTTTAATTTCATAAATATTAAAAGTAACAAACGCAGTTTCTACATCTCCCAGTGGAACGTAAATAGCAACTGTTGTTTACATGCTTGCTGCCTGGAGACTCAACATGGAGCTGCAGAAAGAAAAATCACTGCTGAATAATATCCATCGTATGGTGAGAGTTCTCCTTTCTAATGTAAGCTTTATGCACAGATTATTTATGTCTCCCAGGTTCAGAATGAATGAAAAATCTTAGTATTACAGAAAGGTTTAACTTCTTGCTTTCTGGAATAAGCATTCAACAATACAAATCTGGAAGTGTAGAACTGCTTATCAATGGAAATGGCAACATCTTTGCTGGCTTTTGAACTGTATGAGATTACCTCACAGCAAAAGGAACCAAACAAAAAATGCAAGCTTTTAAAATCAGCAAACAAATCCTTTTTGTCTGTTCATGAGATTCAGTATAAATTACGTAGTCAGTGTTCTAAGCTTGAAATATATTGTGTATAAACTGTTTGTGTAAGACTTTTTTCTTTAGTTGACAAATTTGTGCTTTTCTTAAAAAAAAAATAAAAGAATCCCCAAGTAATTTTTCTAATTATTTTCAAGGATTGTTTGTAAATATCAAGATGATGGATTTATGTGAACGAACTCATGAGTATTCCAAGTATGAAACATTCTATCCTCTACAGCATTTGAACTTGTTTGACTTGTGGTTATCAAAGTAGTCTATTGGGAAACCACTCTTCTGTGACATGTTTTCATAACTAGCTTTCACTGGAGCTGCTTTTCGTACTTTTTCTTGACTAACTATTAAAATACGGTTGTACAGAGCCAATAAAGCTTTCAAACAATAATGAATAAATCTTTTTCCAGATTCATTAACATTTTTGAGAATGCAAAATACTTTAAAAAGTCAGATCTTTATTTAATTCTCCTTGCAATCAGCAGTAAAGACTCCGTAGCATTTCCAGTAGGCCTATTTATCTTGAGTAGATGGACTTCTTCAATGTTTGGTCCTCTTAAGTGCATTGTATCTGATGCTTTGGCACAGGATGGGTTTTCTTTAGGCTTTCAGTTCAAAGCAGGTGTCTCTGTGCATACTTCTATGATGCTCCAATAGCATTTTCTCAATAACACCTTTTGTGAGGAATGCACCCTAAAAATTGTATCTCGTATGGATAGGAGATGAGATCTGTATCTCCTATTTTCTGCTTGTGATTAACAAGGAGTGTCTCAGTTCAGTGGGTGTGGCTGGTATAATTGGTACAGGCTTTCCCTTTGTACACTCTCAACTCAGTAGCAGAAGAAATAAGTACAGATAGATATGCTTAGTACACTTGCCACATGCAAGTAAACTTCTTCTTTAAGAATGCATGCTTTAAGGTTGATTGGAAATTGACCATCCTCATCCATAAACTCCTCTGACTGTGAGAGAAGACAAGTAGCAAAGGGATGAACAGTAGAGGGAAAAGCCAGCAAGGCAAACCTTAGTATAAAGAAACTGTCAAAGTGAAGGATTTGCTCTTTGGAACATTGTCTGAATAAGAGGCATGAGCCAAAAACTGAGGAAAATCAGACTATAGCATCTAAATTAGGTTTAGGAAAAACTTAGAATATGAAGATCAATCATGTTTATTTAAGATGTGATCTTTAGGAGCTAGTGGGCAGAGGGAACAATTGTTACTTTAAAGCTACTGATGTACAGATTGATGTACAAAATATGTATTTCTTTCATGTTGTCATCTAGTGGTTATTAGAATGGAAAGAGACAAATGCTGTGTTCAAGCAATTGAAATAGTAGAGATTTTTCATTTAAGTTTGATTTTTATTCCTACTAGGATTGAGCTGACTGTTTTCTGTTGCAATACTAGACACATAGTTCCTGTTGTATTAAATGAAAATGGTGCTGGGAGGGGATGGGAAAGGAAACTGAAAAAATGGTGACTTTACATATTATTATTTGTGTGTTACTCATAATTATTTAAAATAAACAAATAAAGCAAAGCAGAGCAGTAGGAAGAGTGAAGGGTGGGGGAATATATATATATGTCAAGCATAATAGGAACAGATATCTATACAGTTATATTGCAGGTGTCAGTGAGAACACTACTTAGATAAAAAATCTTCCCCAGTTTTGTTGTGCTAAACATGAAATAGAATTTTTCATTGCTGATATTGTGTACTCATCATTTCTACATTACATCTGTGGTGTACTTCCACTAAAAAGAAGTTCGTTTATTGCTTGTGTGTTTACTTTTGTATCTATTTGGTGGTAAGCGGAAATAAAAGCTTTGACATGTTTCATATATAACACTGAATAGAAAGCTTCGAAATGCAAATCCAATCATAGCTCATTATAAAAACAAAAAATTATCCAAAGAAACAAAAAAAAAACGCACCAAAAACTGAAGAAATTGAAGGATGTTTGAGAGGCTTGGGTGAAATGCGACTAGTGAAAGCTTGTCAAAAGATGAAAGTGCATTCTGGGCCCTCGAACTATAGAAATAGAAAACAGGAGCTAGATGCGAAGGTTTTTTTTCTAAACATCATCCTTACTTGCACTGGACTCCCCTGGTAAAAACAGTAACTTCTGCTCAGAGTAAAATATGTACAGAGGGATCTTTACATCCTAAAATAGATCTAGACAAGTAGCAGTTTCCCCATCCCTTAAATTTTTTAGTTTTGTAAAACTTTAGTTTGATTCTGGTGTGAAGCCCTTTGAATTTTTTGCATACAAGACACCTTAGATTACATTTTGTTAAATATCTTGGTGACAGTCAACACACATTCAAGCCTGAGGAGAAAAACGAAAAAAAAAAGCTTGTTAGTTAATTGAGATCAAAGACTTGGACTCAGTCTCCCCTATACTATCAATTTTTTATCATGAACAGTCTTTGCTGAATGTCTTTACTGAATGTGCATGATTTTGTGACCTTTGGTCATTATAGTAGAGCAAAGCCCAGTTCCACATTACTTGAACATTAAGAAGGGATGGACTGTGGGATAGTTTAGGCACAAATATGATTTTTCTATGATTTCCACAGTCTAGACAAAGTGGCTGCAGAGGGATATGAATATGATCAGAAATCTACTATGCAAAGAAGCAAACTTGTCCAGTAGGATCTCCACTGGACATGGTTCCTTTTCTTGGACAAGCTTTAGAATGATGAATGGCTATTCTTTAGTTTTTTTCTACAATTTTGCTAATAAACATCACAGTATGTGACATTCATGTCCATGACTGTCTGTAAATTCACTGGAAGACAGGCATAATGAACCTAAGACATTATCTTTACTTGTCTCTGATCATTATTTTTTATTTCATTAAATGTCTGTTATGGGAGAGGTCAGCTAGATAGTAAAGATATATGAATAGATAGATTCTAAAGAATGGCCAATTAATCAAATGAATATTTGGTAAAAGAGGTAAAATATGTCAAATGATCCAACTACTGAAAGATAAAGAGCTCTATTAGGAGCACACTTGAAATTTCCTGCATTCTGAATGGAGCTGAGGAAAAATTACTTTAAGTGAAACTATGGAGGTGACTCAATAGGTGACAAATTTTTTTGTCAAAGATTTATTTGAGCCTTGTGATCATCACATATGTTAATACTTGTAGGTCTAGTTTTCCTCTTAGGTCTCACCTGTGTGTCTCAACAGTAATTTAAAAATGTGACTATGAAAGGAAGGACTTGTCCAATTGTACCTGATGAACTCAATACCTAACAACATTTTTAATGTAACCAGAGCAAACAATGACTGAGTTGTTTGGCACTCACTGGTCATTGTGATGGTACTTAAAGAAATTCTTTTTATTAGGATGTAGTATTTCATGAGGGACAATTGTTTCTTGTCTCTGTGTCTCTTGCAAGGATTTAATATACTGAAGATAAATTAGGCCAAGAATAAGATAATATACTATTAGTACTAAAGACGACTGTAAGATAATACTATTCTTTATAAAACAGGCTTTCTTCCACTGTGTTCAATATTTTTCAACAGTGGTTAAATAGTTGCTAAACGAGATGAATATGGAAGAAATATGCTTAGATTCTGCAAAAAGATAAGCAGCTGATGGAACTTCTGAAGCTCTTTTTTTCCCTTCCTTGAAGCAGCATATTTTCCTCTGGTCAGAATATAAGACAAATCACTCTGTTTTACTTGTAATTCCACACTGAATGACCTTTGAGTTGATCACTAAGAGCTTCATTTTTTTCTAGCCTGTAAAATAAAATAGCATTCATGTGAAGTCCTCCAATAAATGTTTCAGTTACACACTTCAGATATTTTCCATTCTTATAAGACTGTGGTTTGGTGGCTCAGGATGACACATTGGAGTGTTTCAGTATATTAATTCAAGCTTCCTATGAAATGCTAATATGGCCTTAAATGAGCCAGTAGCTTTTCTCGCACTATGCCTAGAATGCTACAGATATATTTCTGTCTAGCCAGTAGAACTGCAAGTATACTGTAGCATTCATTTCAGGGTAGTGTGTTGGCTCAATAGCATATTCTGTTTACGTATGTTTATATTAGTTGAAGTGTCATTCCTGTGCAGCAGGGGAACATGCCATTCAAGGGGAAGCTACCACATAAACACCCAGTGCCACATCAGGCTGGCTACTGATTGCTCATAGGGTTCTGCAGGGCTCCGTGTTCAGCCAGCCCAGTTCTCCTCAACATTTTCCTACAGGGTCAAGTGCTGCATTCTTCACCTGGGACAGGGCAACCCTTGTTGTATGTATAGATCAGGGAATAAGAGGCTGAAGAGCAGAGCTGAGGAAAGGCACCTGGAGGTCCTGGTCAATGACAAGTTGAACATGAGTCAGCAGTGCCCTGGCAGCCAGGAGGGCCAACCGTGTCCTGGGAGGCATCAGGCCAGCCGGGCAAGGGATGGGATTATCCTGCTCTGCTCTGCACTGGGGCAGCCTCACCTCACGTGCTGGAGGCAGTTTTGGACACCACAATATCAGAAAAATATTAAGACATTGGAGACTGTCCCAGGGAGGGCCACAAAGATGGTGAAGGGTTTAGAGTGGAAGCTGTATGAGTGGCTGAGATCACTTGGTCTGTTCAAACTGGAGGAGACTAAGGGGAGACCTCATTAGAGTCTTCCTTGTGAGGGCAAGAGGAGGGGCAGGTACTGATCTCTTCACTCTTGTGACTAGTGGCAGGACTCATGGAAATGGCATGAAGCTGAAGAAGGTAAGGTTTAGGGCAGAGACCAGGAAAAAAATTCATCACCTAGATGGTGTTTGGGCACTGGAACGGGCTCCCCAAGGAAGTGGTCACAGCACTAAACCTGACAGTTCCAGAAACATTTGGAAAATACTTGGTATGGTTTCTAGGGGTGTCCTGCTCAGGGCTAGTATTGGATTCAATTGTCCATATGGGTCTCTTCCAACTCAACATATTTTATGATTTTATGATGACTGAATTCATAGATGGGTGTAGTTTGTCCAAACCAGAGCTCCATAACCCAAGGTATTCAGGGCATGAGTAATCAGCATGTTACTCTTAACTGCTCAAATTTAGTATTTGACTTCTTCTAATGTATGTGCATTGTCATCCAGAAATCTTGCAGGTGGATATCTTTGGATCTGAATCAGCATATCTAAGCAAATTTATTTTAACCTTGATTGTTGCTTAGCTAATCTTGCTTTTTTTAATAATTTAACAGCAACAACAAAAAAAATAGGGTATGTTTTTCTCAGAAAGCCTTGTTTCTCACAAAATTACCAGATGATGAGTATAATTATTTTATCATATTCATAGGAGCAAAATAAAAGTCATTCTGGAAGTAAGAACAACAAACAACTTGAGGAAATACTGGTGGAACTTGCTGTAAGGAAAGCAACACGAGTGTAATTGAATCCTTTAGTGTAAGCACAGGCACTAGTTTTATAGTAGAAAAAGTATACAGAACATCATATTTCTGTGTCAACTTCCTGAAAATACTGATAAATCATCCTCTTGAGATTCATGGCTTCTTAGATAGAATAGTACACTTTCACATATGAGATGCACTTAATATTAGCCAATACCTTAGAAGACAGAGAACTCCTACCCACCAGCATTTTTCACTCTTCTTGTCTGATCTAGTCATGGATTTGTATGTGAGCCATGTTAGCCAGATATTCTCTGGTCTTTCTGTCAAGATTAAATTTCTGCAGTCTGTTACCAATATCAGTGTTCTGATGTGGGTAACAGAGTAAATCTTAACATCAAAAAGACTCTGCTTTGTGCTCCCCTCCAAATAACACATGGAAAATAATAGCAGTGTGCTACTATGTTATAGCAGGGGCTTTTGAGAAATCTTAAGAGTATGCACAGCTGCTGAGCACCACTATTCTTGGCTCTAAGTGAAAGTAGAATTACATTTGCAACCAGGGTAAACTGGTTGTGCTGTGACAGCTGCAAAAGAAAGCATGATGCAGCAAAATATCTGGTGCTGTGAAAACCCTTGAGCTTTTTTTTCCAAGCATTGAAGGCAGGACATGTGATGTGGTGTTCTCAGAGTGGCAAAACCAAAAAGCACCCTTGGCTGCACTCATACTCACCCTGTCCGAGTAGACTCCCTCTTGTGGCTCCTTAATATTTGTTCCTGTAGTACTGCATATAAACAGCCAGCGTAGACACTGGAAACAGGAAAAGAGGGGAATTACTTAACCACTAAAGGGCAATCATTATTTCTCAGGGAAGAAGATGGACAGGAGTTCTGATAAAAATAAATTATTTAATTAAACCTATTTGTTAAATAGCTTATCTGTATATAAGAAAATATTTTTTTTTAAAGTGCTGAAATGACTGTGTGCTAATCAGAGTGTTTACTATTGTAATGTGTAAAAATGTAACATATGTCTAGCAGAGACTACTGCAGAGTCCAGACATGAGTAATACCATATTAAGAAGCTTCAGACAAGTTCATACATTTTGCAGCCTGGTTACAAACTCAGTTTGCTGTATGTTTTGTTCAGTTTATAGGTCTGATATTTAAACTGAAGCTGAACTTCCATAAAGCAAGGCACTGAAGCTCCAGTGTGTCTGTGGTGAAGACCCACTTTTTGTAAATGACATGAAAATACACAAACACTGACAACAAATATTTAAGCCAAAAAATGTATTGAATGTCTCCCTTTCTGTGTCCATACTTGAAAGAATTTGACTTCCTGTAACATGTCTTTTTTGAGAAAGGCCAATTTTGAAACTTCTCGTCAGGACAGTTTTCTGGTGCAGCTCTGCATCTTCATCTTGGAGACAAATTTAGTCTTCAGTAATCAGTGCTTAGCAAAGACAGCACCTGGGAGCAGTCAGACATTCTCAGTGGTTGTCTAAACATATTTGACCAAGATGAGAGATCTAGTGAACTAGATCTCTAAGAAACATTGTAAATGTTGGCTTGGAGCAAGTTACTTGGATGTTGATGTTAATGCATACAGCTGCTGAGGGAAGCTGATCCCAGGTGGACTCTTTTGCTCCAAGGCATAGTAGGATGACCAGGATTTGCTACTGTGCTGGGCAATCTTGGGAGGGAGCAGGGAAGAGTGAGCTGTAAATAGAGGACTTTTCTTCAACGTATCTGAGGCCAGACTGACAACAAGCCATATTAATAAATATAACTTATATTCTGCTTGATCTAATTGTATGCTTGTCTCTTGGGTCTTTAGCAGCTACTCAATAGACATTTACAGGGATTTTGAATAGTATGATTTTTTTTCAATTTCTTCATGCCGTAATCCACCACTAACTTGTAATCTCTGGATAAGACAGTTTCACAATTCAAGGCATCCATTAATTTTCTGAATAGACAAAAAGTAATCAATTTTACTGGTTTTTATTTGAAAAGTAATCTAGAGTCTGTTGTAAAAGAAGAAAATTTTTCAGAAGCCTAAAAACTTGCTTACAGTTTCTATATAGTGGGATTTAAGGGCTTGCAAAACTGTAATTTTTGATCTTTGTAACAAATAAAAATTAAAAGTATAGCATTTGACGAGAAATAAAATGAAATTAATCAAATTAGTGACATGAGTTCTATACTTGCCAGTCTGGGTTGTCTCACGGCTACAACTTTTTTCGTCAGCCAGTTGGTTATAGGCAATGTTTCCTTGAAGGCAATCAATTGCTGTCCTGCTATGAGCTCCATTTTTTCCTGCCTAAAACCATTCTATTATGGAATTGTGTGCCATTCTATTATAGAATAGCAGTGCTGTGACACAGGAAAACTTCAAAGTCCTGCTGCTAGCAGAAGAGGGTAGAAGGGAACAAGGGAGAATTGTGTTTTATGATTGTGAAATGACAGCCTGTGTCTGAGGTGAGAATGACAAGGAGCAGTGGGTGTGTATGGAGTCTTCTGGTATGACTCAGAGTGCCCTCATGGGCACATGGTTGTGAACCCTGTGATATTTTAGAAATTTCTGCATGTCTATACTTTGAAAAGTAGTATCTTATAACAGCTCCAGGAATTCTTTTAAAGAAATGAGGTGTCCTCCAAAACTCTACAGCATGTGTCTAATTTTGATGCTACTGCATTTGACTGTCTATTTTATCATCGTGCAGGCATTGTGCTTCGTATTCAAAATAATCAAAGTTGGGTATTAAACACAATTCACATTTCATCGTACTTTGTTTTGCATTTGCTTTAAATTTATGTAAATAACCTCACAAAATTGCAGAAATTACAAACTAGGCTTTGAATTATTGTGTTTGCTATCAGAAATTGGTGCAATTTTGGTTGCCAGTGAAAACACTCTATAGCTATTTTCTCCTATGGGAAAATAAGCAATGTATTCATTTTTATTTATTAGAGTGTTGGATGATGTGTTAATGGTGATTATTTGGGCTGTAATACAACTCCCCCATATATCACTACCCCACTCAAAAAAAAAAAAAAAAAAAAAAAAAAAAAAAAAAATCAGATGACATGACCATTATAATAAGGAAATAAAAATAGTGCACTGACTTAAAAAAGAGACATATAACTTCACCTTTTTTCTTTTTAAAATATAGCATCTTATTTCATGGAGGAGGGAATAAAGAACAAATAGAGATCCCCATAGGCTGTCAACTCCTTAGCTTAGAGTTAAAACCAGCATAATACAAATGAATAAGAAATGTCTTTTGTTGTTGATCCAGGCAGGGGAGAAAAAACCTCCCATGAAACTTTAAGCCTTGTAGCAGTACTCAGCTTAGATGTAGATAGTGTCTCTAATGAGTATTCTAATCATTAGAGATTTTTCTTCTTTTCATGAATATGCTTTTACTTCTAGGAGAAAGCATTTGCATGACTGCATTTGGGTTTCTTCACACTGTTTTTAGTACAGATGAGATGAAATTATTTATCATGGGAAATATTGGGAATCTTTTTTGTTTTTCTTATCTAATCATTCTCACAAGTTCTTGTTCCTATAAACACTCTAGTACTATGATGTATTTAGCTGGTGTCTGTCTTCTTGAGAGAGTTCCTGACAGATGGGACAGGTCAGCCCTCTGGAAATTCCAAGCTGCAGTTCTGAGTTCAGATATGACATATCATGTACATAGACCCTTTTGATGTGGGAAGTGGGCAGCAGGTGATATTTAAAATGTCAGGTACCTGCTTTTCAGCATCTAAGATCTTGGAATGGGGTACTCAAGCCCTCCTAAGGAAGATGAGGCCCAGCTAAAGCTACCTTCCCTCCCTGAAAGAGTGCATTGTGCACCCTGGCTGCAGAAATCCAAGTCCCAGCTGGAAAAGCTGCTGTTCATCTCGCTTGCATTTTTTTGCCATTTATAAGGAAGAGGTGTATGTTGGAACTGATAACAGTTAAATGTGAGTATTTTTTAACCCAAATACCTCCCTAAGTTTAGTCCATATACAAAAATGAATTAACTACCGTTGCCACACTTACTGCATACATACTTACTTACATACCATCTGCACCATGTGATACAGTCAAAACTGGACACTTTTGGTAGTGTGCAATATATATTCTGTGGAATCCCTACTGTATCAAGTACTGAAAAAGAAATAGGAAAGTAAAATATCTTATCAAACTATTCAGAATATAAAAATGATGCCTACTTATACTGAGAGAAGAAAAAGATATTTCTAAGGAAGCTGCTGTTCTAAGCAGGAAAAAGGGACATGCACAAATTGTTAATCCATCTTGCACCTTGACAGACTTACAAGACAGTTTTCTTTTCAACAGAAAATATAGCAAAAAATCAAATAAGTTTTAAATTATTCAAAATCAAGCATGAAACTGGACATTAATCTCTTAAATGCAGAAGTTTCAAATACATTTTCCTTTTGAAGGAGCCATGATACATTTTTATATTTATTAAAATTTATTTCTGTCAAAATAGGCAATAATTTTGACAGAAGTTGAAGAAACAGTATGTAATTTTTTTCTTATAAAGTGTGAGGAGAGTCTTTAAATAGATTGATTACTATTGGATGGATGCTTCAAGTTTAAGATGCTTACAGTCTTCCTTTGCTAGAAGGAGTAACATAAAATGGCATTCATGTATTTTACCTGAAATTACTTGAAGATCAAAGAGGTATGTGAAAGATTTTCCCATTAAGGACAAGAAACTCATTAAAGAGCTATAAGTAAATCTGGAACAGAATATAGTAAGGGAATATAGTATCATCTTGTGAGAAGGCTAATAAATACTTCTCAAGGCTACTCAACAGATTACTATTTTTTCTTGATATTTATCAGCTTATTCAAGGCTTCTTGCTCAGAAGTTTTCTAGATAGAGATGAAGAGAGTTGGCCTTATTTTTCTAAGGTTTTGAGGGTCCTCACATGAGATCTGACAGTAAATATATTTGAAGAGTGGAATCATATATCTTGTTCTGCATCTTATTATTGCTTACAAGTACTTGAGCAAAGTAGAGAAGGTAATTAGTTGCTCAGGCAGTGTTTACTTTCCAAAGTTTAGAAGCTCTCTCCCTTTTTGTTATGAAAGACGATCTTTAAAATAATTTTCTCAGAGTATAATATAATGGTAGTAACTCCATCACTCTTAGCAGGAAATGTGTACCTGAGCACCCCCAGAAAATCTTACAGCCCTATTGACTGGGCCAGATGTATTCTAAGTGTGAATTCAGGAATTGCTTTTTTGTGTCCCAATGTAAGCTGGGGATATGTCCCCAGTATGAAAATTCTTACTGCAGTTCTGGGGGATGATTGCCTGCCCTAGCAAGCTCTCTATGTTTCTGTGCTGGAGTGACAAGGAATTTAGCGAACAGAATGGCACACATCTCCACACCCCATCTCCAGTGTTGACTGAGGTTCAGGTTGTGTTTGTTTGGCTCGGTTTGCGTTTGGTTGGTTGGTTTGGGGGGTTTTAGCCTTTCTTGGGTTTTTTTGGTTTTTTTTCAGAGACACTAGTGAACTAGCTAGTTCTGCAGCATGGTACTGGCTAGTCTATCGTAGATGAAGGACTTTCTGTCTTTGAACTCAATAAAGTTCATGTTTTTTCCACCCTCTTCCTTGTTGCCTGTCCTTGATTGCATGAGTCAATAAGTTAGACAAGGCAAAGAGAGGGAGGACACATTAGTGACAGCCCTGATGTTTCCCCCACTCGCTGTCAGGTGTAGGAAAACTAGTAATGAAAGCTGACCGAAACTTATAACCCTCTCTCTTTATCCTTTCAGAAGGTTTTAATTTATTCCCTAAAATATATCCTACTATTCAACCTCCTTTCTCTTGTCCCTTCAATGGAATGCTGCCTCCTAATCTGTACCGCAAAACACCCTGTATCTCTTATGAAGTGGAGTCAGTCATTGGTAGATACAAAACTAATTTCACAGATAATTGGCTGTATTTGCAAAATTAAATCAGTCTGGAACTCAGATTTTCAAATAACAACTGATATTTGAAGGAAATTTAATTCAGACTCCTAAAAAATAGGGGTAAAACTCCTAAATTTTCACACAAGCTTAATATCTAATTCCAGTTTAAGACTATCAAATGACTCCTTATTACTCTGAAAATATGTCCTGTCTTTCATACTTATCTTTCTGTTTATCAGTAAATATTTTTCCTTTCAATTGCCATTTCACAATCATATTTTCTCTTTGTCACCATTCCTTATCTTATACTATTATACCAAGGAACGAGCTTCTCTTTTTTGTTTTGGTTCAGGGTTCTAAGATTTTATTTTGCCTCATATCTCAGACAAGTATATATTTTGGCAACAAAGAAATCAACACAGAGAGCACATGCCACAGGAAGCATAAATTCAGATTCTCTGCCAGCTCCTTTTCTTCAATATCTGTCATATCAGTGTTGTTTATGTTCTCAGCTTTAGAATTTTCCTTAATGAAAACCAGTGACTTGATTTCTCTGATTGGAAATATAATCAAGAAGAGGATCTGGCCACTATACACATTATACTTTGATTTCATATTCAATAACAACTACTAAGTTTCTGCCACCAGCCAATATCTCTACTCTTATTATAAGCAAATGGAATCAATCAATTATTATTTTTCTGTTAAAGATAAAGCAAAAGCTTGTATTTGCGTTACACCTTTGACAAAATCTTTGGATGATGCCTCGCTGCTTCAGTTTATTGTCCTGTATTACTTCCAGAGGTCTTATCTTGTTTTTAACAATAATGCAGTGTTTTATTCCTCTGCACGCTTAAAAATTTTTTCTCCTCATGTGATCCCTCCATGTAAGATGATGCAAAAATTCAGTAATTTTTCAAATCACTATAAAAATTCGAGAGCAGGCTCTTCACAGGTGTTTGCTTCTTTGTGAATGCATTATTTTACATATTTTTCTTTCCTGTAACTATCAGGTAGTTTCACACACAGTAATATCACAAATCTATTTTCTTTGAGAATGTGGCATTCCGTTACTGATTTATTCTCTTGCTACTTTAAGGTAAAATGTAAACTATTGGTTTGATTCATTTTGGAGTGCATATTAGAGAGTTTTGAAGAAAATGCAACAAGTTTTATTACCTGTCATCTTAATTTTCACTTAAGTCTCTTTCTTATGTCACTTTCAACTATAATCTTAGATGCAGTTTCTGTGAAGGAGAGATCAAATTTTATATTCACTGAGTCTTTTCAATTATTGTTTTCTCTCTAGTTCATATCCCTTTGTTCAATATTGTCCTTTTTGCATTTGCAAAGAAGTAGTTCTTAATTACATTTTTGAAAGCATTTCTTTTGTCAGATTTCTCATGTCCTAGACAATATAGAAATGTAGGTGTTTGATGTCTTTAATTGGTTTCCATATGATTGCTATTATTGTAATCAGCTGAATGACTCATCTTCATTCCACTTGAAGACAAATCTAAACAATCCACCTAATTGCTCCAATTCTAACTGATTTCTAAGCAAGGTAAGATGTATACATATTTTGTAGACAAACACTTACCGAGTAAATCAGTCCAGATCATAGCAACTAAACAATTTATGAAGTTTCCTACAATAGCAGAGCTGTTATTATTATTATTATTATCGTCTTGCATTTTCATGTTTCATGCAAATTTGAATGATGAAAACCAAGATTTAAAAAAAAACTTTCATGGAACTTTTAACTGTTAGTTTTTTGTAAATTGAGAGAAATATTTATGATCATTCCTACTTAAACAGTGCAAGTGGCTATCATGTTATTCTTCAAAACAATGTAAAGGAATTCATAGTGGAAAGATTTTCCAGTGGATAGAAAAGTATCCAGCTCATTACCTAGTGTCAGTTGCAAGTACATAGCTCCCTGGTTTTTTTGGGTCTTTTTTTTTTTTTTTTTTTTTGTTTTGTTTTGTTTTGTTTTTGTTTTTGTTTTTGTTTGTTTCAACCTGTGAAACTGAGCTTACTTAACCTGTAAGGTGAGCTTACCCACAGCTCCACATATACCCTGAAACTTAAAATGTGTAAATGTATTGATCTTGCTGCAGATAGAATTAATAAAAAATCTGTTGCATCAACCTGGTAATCATCTTGCAACTATTTTGAGATGTGTTGAATGAGCTTGCAAATTATACTAATTAAAAAAAAAAAAAAAAAAAAGTGAACATGAATAGAATACCTTTACCAAGAAGGATTAATTGTATCCATAGGAAAACTGTAATTTCACAATCTCTTCTCCCTTAATTTATATATAGATATTCCATATCATATGAAATGAGCAACTGTACAGACAAGATGGCAGTAATTGCTGGTTATTACTGCAGTATTACTTAATTATGAGTTGAGTCATTTTGTGCTTTAGTAAAATCCTAACTTATCTGGAAGAGGGATCTGTGCAAAGAATAATACTATTCTGAGAACTTGTAAAATGATCACTTTGCATGTTTATGCTCATTGATAGATGTTTTAAAGTCCTCCAAGAATACAATGGGTATACAATTGTATCTGCCAAGAATACAATGGCTATATGAAGTATACAAAATTATACTTCTTATACTTTTTTCTATTGCAGAAGAAACAAAATACAAACTTTCTGATTCTGCCAGAAAAGGTGTCATTTAAAAAATGTCATCTTTTAAATGACAAATTTAAATCAAAACTGTCAGGAGATTTGCTGGTATTGTAGATTATTAATTTTATTTCCCTTTTTTGGCAATGGGTGAAAAAATTCTTTTTTTCTTTCTTTTTTTTTTTCTTCTTCTTTTAAATTAAGTCAAGCAGTCTTTCAATAATAATTTCCGTTAAATTTTTCAAATGGATTTTAAGATTTAGAAATGGTACATAGAGGTAGGTCCTGTAACAAAAGGTGCATAATGACAGGCACTATGTTATTGTCATAGGCAGGACTGTGTAAATAATTCCATTTTTGATACTAATGGAAGGTGGGGGAAGGAGACTTATTAGTTTTTCTGGTTGGACATGAAGTGTTTTTACTAAGGAAAACAAAACAAAACAAAAGTCTATTCAGCATCTCCAAACAATATGGGGCAGGATTAATTAGATTGAAAATATGTCCTCAGATATGAAGCTTGACTCAGTCTTTGATATTTCACTCTTCAAAAACTTCCCACACAACAAATACCTATCAGTAAAAAATACTGTTATTACTGGCATGTATTATTATTATTATTACTGCTACTCAAAAATACCTAAGTAAAAAGTCTTAATTTTAACATTATCTTCTTTCAGTCTTGATTGAAAAGTTGTGCCAAAATAGTGATCTTGAAATTCCTATCCTTTCACATTAATTTCTCTGTCCAAAAGAAATAATTATTACTACCAGGTAGTCCAAGGAAGGGGTTCCATGTGTCCATGCATTCTTTTTCCCCCTGATTTATTTTTGGAGGGCTAATTTATCATAAGTGGACATCAGGTCCAGGTTCTTGAAAATTCTGCAAGAGATGGAGCTGGGTGGCACATGGAAGGAGCAAGCAGTTAGATCAGAATGGCTGTAGCATCAGCTGGGGAGAAACTAGGGAATGTCTTACATATGGAAGGGATTGTTCAAGGAAGAATGTGACCACTCATTTTGCAGGTACTGATTGGAATCATTACCTGGTTTCCAACATCCTTCTCTCCCCACCTCACCTGTGTGCAGTGTAGGTGTCTCTTCTCTAATCACTTTTGTGACCAGAAAAATAATTACTGTACACCTGAGATGAGCTGAGTTTTATCCTGACTCTCTTGTGGTATAGAGATTATGGGCGGTAATAAGCCTAGAAGTATTTTAGTTTTCTTGGAGTGCTTCATTTTATAAATTTATGATATTGCTGTTAATGAATGCATGTCTTTCTGGTGAACTAGTTATCCCTTGGGAACAACAATCACAAATTCTAAGGTGTTTCTTTATTTAAAGCTGTATGTCTGCTCCTTCTTTCTTCTGGGAGGGTGACTGTGCTATCTGGGGGTTAGCTGGAAAGGGAGAGGCTAGAAGTGGAGGTACTAGGCACTCCTGGGGCCCTGTAGCAACCGAAATGGAGGCCCCAGGTTATAGGTGTGCTGCAAACTCCACTTTCAGGATGGTTTTCTAAGTAGGATATTTTCTATTTAGGGCAGGGGCTCAGGAAGGCAATTTCTTTCCATTACTTTACATTAAAGAATGAAGGTCTTAAAGCTTGATTCTCTGCACCTTGACTACTTTTAAAAACTCCAAGTAAGGTATTCAAGTATGCCTCCATTCAAAAACTGTTTTTAAAAACCATTTCAGTTAAAACATACATATATATTTATGAATTCATTTGAATGTATTAATTGATAGTTTAGACTAATGTTTATTCATATGAGAAATGTAACTGAATTTAAATATATCTTCAGGATAATATCAAAATGTCTTGGCACTGTACCCAGGATTAGTCATTAGTAGTCAATTAACTTTTTGTTTCCTGTGGAAAAGCTAAATAAAAGCAAAAAACTCATATATTTTTAGAAATAATCACTGTAAATTAATTTGAGGATGGAAGAATATAAACACTAGTTTAAAACCTCAGAGGGATGTCCTGATTTTCTCTGCCATTAAAAAGTTCCTTTTTTATGAGTGCTTGTGAGGACCTATGACATATTTTCATGCTGTACAGAGTATTCATGCTGTACAGAGCTAAAATATTAATTCTAATTCTCCCCTGACATTCCCTTTTACTTGAGGAGTAGGTGAATGCAGTGAGTAGATTCTAATTCATTCTTAGCTTTTAGTGGTTGCATTTTATTTTATTCATTATCTATACTTTATGCTGATCAGATAAGAGCTGACCTGAGAAGCAACCCCAGTGATATGTTGATTCCAGCTTGCAATGGCTGACAATAGAAGATGTACAAAAAGAAGGTACAAGGTCCTCACAGAGATTATAATATAATGACTTGATGGCAGAGAAAGTTTCTTAATATACTTCTTTTTAAGATATACTCTTTTCCCCGTAGGTTTTTAGAGCCTCTGTCACTAATACCCTCAGTTATTTAGTTTTTGTGTGCTTGTTTTTCTTTAATCTCTAAAAGTATTGCAGTCTGATAGATATCTTCCTTGTAATACATTGCATTTAACAGCTTTAATATTACTATTCAGCCAGCCACAGTATACTACATATTCTGAACTCCACCCTAAAATTTCCTGTTGAAACCTATGCAAAAGTTGTTTTCTCACTTTTAAAGTCTTGGTCTGTGACATTACAGTATTTTTTTGTGGTAGCTGATATTTGTGATCCCCAGTCTTGAAGCCCCGCTACTGTTGAGAACTGAGAGGGGTTTATCTCTTTGCAATTTTTTAAAACATCAAGTGGAAAGTTAATGAGAAAAGTCTCATTCCTTATTCAAATGTATCTGTTTGTATTGATAATCTGGAATTGGCAAAACATCCAAAGCCAAGGATTGTAGTAATGCTAGAGTTGGAATGGAGGGTAGAAGGCAAGTATTTTCCCTTCTGGGGAGAATATAGGCAAGGATTGAGGGACTACGTTTTCATTTGGAGCTCTTACTGCATACAGTTTAGTTGCATACTGGAATGCCAAAATCGTATTTGGTCTAAGTGGACACTGATTTATTCCTAGAAATTTCCTTAAAATATGTTCCAAGTTGCATTTGTTATTTCTGAAAATATCATAGAAAATAGACAGATTTATATTAGAAGTTGCTTTTGATTTAATCAGTTTTTCTTTCTTTGTTCAGGAGAGCATGATTAAGATAATTCTATACGTAATTTCTTGCTGTTTTGTGAAAAGTTCTGTTCTCCATTACCTGTACCTCAGGCTTAGTAACTCTGTCATCAGCATGAAAGACAAGAGAAAGATCTTAAGATGTGTGAACAACAATAGCTAATCAAGCACAGTAATGATGCAGAGCTTATTTTCTTGTTTATGTGATCTGTCTGTGCCAAACCAGGGTCTGATTCAACACCACTCTAAGTTAATGGCTGGCAGTTTAATGCAGTGTCCAACTCAAAATTTTCTTACTCAATTAAACTGAGGAATTACTTAACTTTTACTAATAACTTAGAGACAGAATTATTTAGTTAACAACTTTTTGCTCTGTTCCATTGTCATGTCTGTGGAAGAATCTTTGATCCTTTTATTCAAACAGCCTCCCCTCAAATAATTAGTCCGCACCAGATGTATCAGATAGGTATCTGCATATGTTTGATAGGCATTAATGAGAAAATTGTATCCTTTTCTCCTAGATAGTGTTATATGCTTGCAATAAATTTAGGTAAAATATGCATTGATATGATGAAAAAATGGTTTATTTCAATAGCTGTAAGATATAAAAGTATCATTAGGGAAATAACAGAATTCATGACAACAGTTAGAAATATTAAAATTTTGTCTAAGAGCCTGATTGTATTCTCTTGCAGAACATTGCTTTAAAAAGTGGAAGTTTAGAGAGGAGAAAGCTTTTCCCCCATCCCACTTTGCTTTGTTGAAATCAAGTCCCTGCAGGGGCACTCAGGTTTGGAGTTTTGATGCATTTTTCAGTACTGTGTTGTGCACCCCTCCCTCACCACTCATCCCTTTGACACTCCATCTTGATTTCAAGAGCTTTCATTGCTCTTGCCTTGTGCTAGTCTGTACCTTTCCTGACAAAGTCTCTGGCAATGCCTGTGGAATTTATTAATCTGCTCTTGCATTCCATGTCTGTTCCCTATATCCATAATCAGAATTATCTCCTCTAACTGTAAACTTGTGGAGATAAGTGCAGTTTTACCTCGGGGTGCTATCACACTCTTGGTTTGGTCCACAGCACTGCTGCAGGGCTGTGTGATAATGATGATTAATGACACCACGAAAATCCCATTACTACGGCGGGCTTGAAATGTTCCAGTGAACATTTCATCTGGAGATGCTGATTCACAGAGCTCAAAATGTGTCACCAGAACCATCTTCAAATGGAAACTCTGAGCTCCTGTCTGGACTCTGACAGTCTGCTCCATCTCTTTCCCTGCCAGCTTCCCAAGCCTCAGTTTCCTTTCCCCATCAGTGTGATGCTGCTGTGCACTCACAATGCTCTTACAATGTCACCCATCACCACTGACCAACCTCTGAACACTTGCAGTTTTGCTCAAGAGGTAATAGAATTTTTTCTCTCTGAACTATTGAGTAGAGAGTATGTCTTTCAGTGTAAAGTATCTTCTCTGGTGCTTTCTGCTTTGTATCAACCTATACAGTAAGCATTTCTGGTCCAAACTTCTGCCTGAGATAATTATGTAATGTCTGTTTCCAAATGGACAAGTAAGTTTGTGCTGATTCCAGTGTACTATAAAATCTGGTGTTAAATCATTCATCAACATTCACAGAAACAGGTCAAGAACTGCCCCAGGACAGACTGCAGGGCATTCCCAGGGGCCTGGGAGGTTGAATTCCTCCAGACCCAAGTTCCCAGCAATTTAGTTGGGCCAAATGAAGTGGGGAAGGTAAAGAATTTCAGTGTGTGACACAGTGGTCTTAAAATGTTAGTGTATATTGAACTCTATCTACAGGCAATGTGGTAATACTTTGATCCTAAGCCAAAAACAGACGTACAGATGAAAGACATGGAAGTCACAGGGCTCTTCTGTGAAAATTTGCTTTTGGACATTCTCTTCACCATAAAAGGTAGTTAACATAGCCTGAGGAACTCTGCCAGACCTAAAGTGACATGCCTTGAAATCCATTGCAGAAGATCTGAACTGATAGGTTATATGCATGTAAAAAAAATGGGAAGAATTTCTGTGACATCCCCCATGACTTTATTCTAGAATGGAAGTTTTGAATTCTTCCAGGACCAACCTTTCTTTTGCTTTTGGAAGGCAGTATTTCCAGATCACAGGATATTCTGAATTGGCAGGATAATGGAGGTAATGCACTTAAGAGTCCAACTCTTAAGTGTAGGGCTTATCCAGGGGGTGGAACAACGACCTTGATGTTTTCAGCACCATGTTCTAACCAACTGAGCCAAACTCAGCATCCACAAGAATTATTTTCTGATGACACTTTGTACTGTACCTGACATCTAAGTGCTGAAATATGCTCCACAGTCACTTGTCTTCAAAGTTAAATTTGTTCATGAAATATCTGCTCTGGGTAGTGAGTTGAGCAATGAGTAGTTTCTATTGGTGTAAGTGTTTTGAGAGGTAAAACACACTATTTATTCCTAATACTTAAAATTCTCTCTGAGTTAAGGTTAGGAATCAGATTTCAAAGCTAACTTCTGCTGTGAGTAGTTGTGCAATTAAATTTTAAATGTATGTTTGCTCATGTGGATTTGTCCATTCATTCAGTTACAAAGCAGAAATATTATCAAAGCCTTCAGCTAAATAAAATATTCCTCTAAATCTCCTGTAGGGAATCACTAGAAGAGAAATACTGCCTTGCTGTATCAACAAATCTTTTCTGAAATATAAAAAACTAATAATAACATATTGAATCATTTCAGATTTATGTTAAACAAAATATCTTTGATATTTAAAGAGTAAGAGAAACTCTGATTGTGCCAAGTTTTTCTTATAATTTTTCCTTTGTAAATGTGCTTTAATATAGATTCATTCTGAAATCAGTGCCTCTTTGTTCCAAAGGATTAAATCAATATGGACAGAATTATTTCAGAATTTAAAAAGAAACTTCGGGAGATACACAAACTATGCTAAGAATGGCAGTAATTGTACCCAGTTTAGGTTCTGATTGACCTCTGGTCAGGAAGGCATCAATATATTAAGGTATTTATTATATATATAATTTATTACTTGATGTTAGCTAGTTAGTTAAAGGTATCTACAATTTAGATGTTAAAGGAAACCTACAGGAGAGAACTTCTTAGAGAGTGATCAGCTTGATTACTTGTTGGGTTCTGCTTAATATGAAAGTGTCCTCTGTGATAAGTAAACCTCTCCCAGAGTAGTGGAATAGAAGAATTTCAAGAAGAGTTTAGATCCACAGGAAACTTAGCAATACTAACATCAGTGAGGTTCTGCTAAACTTAAAAAACAAAAACAAAAACAAAACAACAAAAACAAACAAACAAACAAAACCCCACGTTATTCAAGCTCTTCCATAAGGAATAGTAAATCAGATAAAAGATGTTAAATACACCTGAAAAGGGAAAAGATATTTTTTCAGGTAAGGTACTCTTGTGCTTTAACCTGGCAGGCAACTGAACACCCCACTCACTTGCTACCCAGTGGGATGGGTGAAAGACTTGGAAAAAAAGGTAAAAATTTGTGGGCTGAGATAAAGGAAGTTTAAAGGGACAGAAAACAAAGAGAAAATAATAGTAATAATAATAGTAATGGTAATAATAATACTAATAATTGAGTATTCAGAGCAAGTGATGCACAGTGCAATTGCTCACTATCTACTTACCAATCCAGAGCCTGTCCTCAAGCACCAGGCTAACATCCCTTGGCCAAGTCCTCCCAGTTTTATTGTTCAGCACAATCACATAGCGTATGGATTTTTTGTTGGGTCAGTGAGGGTCAGCTGTCCCAGCTGTGTGCCCTTTCAATTTCTTGTACACACACAGCCTCCTCACCAGTGGGGTGGGGATGGCTGAGGAGCTGAAATGTCTTTGACTTAGCAGTAACTAAAACATCACTATGTTTTTGACATTGTTCTCATCCTAAATCCAAAACACAGGACCAACTAGTAGGAAGAATATTAACTCTATCCCAGACAAAACCAAGACAGGTATCTAAGAAGGTGGTTTTGTTCTTAACACTTGTGAATTTAATATTTAAAGAATGAAAATCAAAGCAATATTTTGCAGTTCAGCAGTAATTCAGACTTTTTCCTCATCTTCAATGCTAATGAATATGTGATCTCTTACTAGTACTGCTCCTCGCAGACATGTATGATATATTCAGAAGCAGTATCAAAAGATATCAGAACTTCCTGGATGAAAGACAAGCAGCTTTTTATTATTATGGCTTAGGTATTATATTTTTAAACTAATACACAGTTTTTATCTAATTCATCACATATCTTCTACAAAAAACATTTCTTTATTTTTTTATTCTTTATACCAATGCTGATTTGACATTGGTTTTGTTTTCTTTGATATAAAGGAATCCTGCAGAAAAGTGCTTCTGCTGTTGAAGTGCAAGAACTGCAACATGGCCATAGCCCAATTTAAAAAAATCTCAATCCTAAATGATTTGAAAAATCTGTTTATACTAGGAAAAAATATTAAAATGACATTTTAAATTAAAAATCTGTTTACTTAAGCAAGGACTGTAACATTTTCTAGACCATATCTCATTAATTAATGTGAAACCGGTCCAATTTTCTGAAAACTGTCACATTTCTTTTAAAAGATGCTACACAAAAATCATGCACATACACAAGTGTGGATTAGAAATAGTCTTAATGGAGTAGGCACATCTTTTTTTTATTTTCCACATGAGTAAATTGTTCCTTATTTACAGATTGATGCGATAAGCTTTGGCACACACAGTTTTAATGTATTAACAAAATCTAGATATATTTGGCATATAATTGCATTCCATTTTTTGCATGAATCCCTAATACTCAGTTACCTCTTTTAGTGTCAGTGCAAATGTCTTTGAGAAGATACAACTTATTATTCAGGAAGCATCCTTAACTGTACCAAAAGGCAAAACAGATGACTACAGTATATAGAAACAAGGTAGCCTTTATTTGCAGCAATTAGCTAGAAGCTCTTTATGAATTAAGAATTGTGCAGTGATATCTAACAAAGAATTCAGAATTAAGAATCATTGCAGGCCTCAGCAATTGTGTAAGATAGCTTAAATTGAATAATTGGGAAAATCTACTTTTTTAATAAAGATAAACCAAAAAAATTATTTCATGTTACTATTTACTGCAGTGCTATTATTTTTTTTTTGTGTAAAATGTTTAATTAAAGACCAGTGTAAGCATCTAAGAAACATGAGTGTAAGAAGCATTATACCAGGACATAAGAAATAGAGCAATTTTCTTTTATTACATCAAATCTGTTTTGTCTGCCATGTATGCATGCACAGGCACACCTAGAAATAGTTGAGAAGACATATAAAGGAGAGGAGCTTTGGAGGATTGGAAGTGAGACTTAGGGATTAGCTGCAGTATGAATTAGATGAAGTGACTGTACACTATGATATTTGGAAAAGTAAGAAATAAATCAGGACTGATTAAATGAAAATTTCTTTAAGGAGAAAACAATCCCTTATCTTCCTCCAGGTTCCAGTATGACATAGAGTTAAGGAGCTTGTCCTCATCCAGATTTTTATCATGTTTAATTTAGTATTCTTTGTTGTGTTCTACTGCTGGCTTCAAGACAAATAATATCTTTTAGACATACTACTTAGGAATATGAGAGACACGTCTAAAGTGAAGGCTTTATTAACTTGCTAATTAATGGACTTGACAGCTGAAAGTTGCAATGATTATGAGATATTTGCATGGAAAACATAGATGCAGTGCTGAAAAGTAAAGGAGGAAGAGATGGAGAGATGTTTCACTGTCTGCAATACTATTATGCAAAGAGTTGCTCCCCTGTTTCTCTGGAATTATTAATTCTGATTGGACTAAAATGTAGCTATGCACATTATATTACTAGCTATTACCAGCAAAAGAACACTCCTGGGAAAAGGTTTGGATCGATTTACCCATGTTAAATGCTTCAAATTATGAACAAGAAGTACATTAGCTTTCTCTTGTACAAATTATCACTGTATTTTCTTCTGCCTTAAGGGACAGAATATAGTAGTTCCTCTTGTTGCAACTATCCTGGTGCGGTCCTCTTTTTATGACACTCTTCCTGATGATTTATACTGTCTCTTTGGGGTCTGTGTAGTTCTGCTGCTATGAGAGTTGGCCTGAAATAGGAAATTTCTTCTCTATGACTGAGCCTGTACAACACCAACTTTACACTGTAGTATTTGATGCAAACTGAGCATTTCTTCTTTTTGCAAGACATGAAGAAGGCTGTAGTTAATGATGGTCTTGTCATTTTGCTGCCCAACTGTGACAACCATGGTTTAGCTATAGGCTGAACCAGAGCCCAAAGAAACACAAGCTCTTTGGCTTCAGAAATTCTCTAATCTTGCTGCGCCTGTTATTGATAGCTTAGTTGTTTCAGCAATTTCTGTTTTCTGTCAAATCCCCAACAAGTTATTGAACTTTTGAATGTGTCATATCCTTGATAAAAGGCAAAAACTCTTCTGCAGCATGTGTTGCCTTCTGGGATGTCATGGAATGGTTTTGGTCAAACTAATTGTCCAAGCCGGTGAGGCTTTGGCTGCAGAATCAAAGTACAAACCAAAACCAACAACAACAATAGCAACAAAATGAATAAAATAAGGAAGGAAAAAAACACCTTCTGCTCAAAACTTTTCCCTTCATTGTCTTTTTTGGAGTGTGGAGGGTTTAACAGAACTTTTAAATAGCCCAGATGACTTTCCACTATGATCCCTGCCACATGGTTTTCACAATTAATGAATTGTCCACATTACAACAGTAAAGTCTGCTGGGAAGAAGAGGCACTTGAATCACAGCATAAAACTCCAACTTTTTTGGAGTTGAATATGTAGCTAGACTAGTTAATGGATTGTTTGGTGATATAGCCATTATGATCTTCCTAAGAAAGGTTAAAAGATATTAGAAAAATTGCAGGCCTGTGTATGTGCTTAGCATCAGTAGGACTGAGAGTTAGAGAAAAAAAAGAGATGCAAAGCCTCAGAAAATAGCCTGGTTCATATTTCTATCTGTGATTAAGCCATACTAAAGGAGATATAAATCTGGCCCTAATGATGGACATATCCATAGCTCAAAGAAGATGATAAGATACATCTGAAGCATTGATCAGACTCCAGTTTCTCCAAGCCTTGTCCTTAATTTAAAAGGCGTGTATGTTGGTTTCAAAAAAGGAACCACATATCTGCTGCAAACCTCTTGGGAATATTCATTACCAAATAAGTTGTAAACTGACTTTTTTCAGGTCTAAATCTACAGTTAATGAATACTAACTAGTTATTTATTACTGTAAGTACATACACACCTTTTGAAGACTTAATCATATACTTATACATCATAGTTTTAGTAATGGATACAAATCCTAAGAATAGGAAAGTATTAAAGAATGCCAAGCATATTATACTACCTTTCTGTTTTCAGTAGGTGAAACTAACCACTCATTATCAGTTTTACATTTTAGTACTGGACAACAAAAGATCTCTTTTGAGAACCCCATGGTAATTACCTGTATGACTAAAAGTATTCTTTAGAGAAATGATATAGTAGTCCATATTTCTTTAGAATACATAGGGAGAGTCTTCATTCCAACAGATTTATCTAGCCAAAGGGATGCATTACCAAGTCATATAATTAAGATTTACAGATGCTCCATAGATCTTGTCCTTTTTTTCTTTTTCGTGGTGAATTTCAAGTACAGCATATCTTTCCATTTTGTAAACATTTAATAATTGGACTTGAATAGCATAACTAAACAAATTCATGGTAGGAAGAAAATTAATATCTAGGGTTCAGTGCAAGTTGTGTAAGTTGTCATGGACCTGTTAGACTAGTTTCTCTTGCTGAATTTACAAAAGACCGGATTGCTCACACTGTTCTGTCTGCTAATTCTGTTCATCCACCTAAATTTCTTATAGGAATCACTCCTGAAATACCCTGAAAGTTGAATTTTTAGATTTGTTTGTTCTCAGTAAGCCATCAGTTTTGGCTGACTTTTTTTTTTCAGCTGAAAATAACAATTAGGCTCTAAAGCACAATATTTTCTTTACAATTTTAAAACATGAAAACAACAATTTTAATGGTCACAGTGCATGGGATCAGTGGATATTCTAAAAACTACATATACAAACTAATAGTCTTGGTTTATTCTGCTAAAGGGGAATATGTTGAAAGAATACCAGCCTTTTAATTTCAATGGTGTTCCCTGGTGAGGATCTGCTTATCTATAGCTTAGCCAGTTCCCAAAATGTTAAAGCCAAGCAGAGTTCTATTTGAATGAAAGCTGGAAAAAGGTTTAGAAGACTGAAGTTTTTTTAGTTTTGTTTCATGTTTACAAGCTCATTGGTAGACGGAGCCAGAGAAAAATAAGTCTATAGATACAAACGACAGTTTAGTAAATACAAACATAAATATTAGACAGTAGCATCAAGCTGGCAGCATTAAGCAAAATGCGTGTTTCTGGGATGTTACTGGGTAGATTTATATGCTGTACCATGCAAAGACTATGGATGTTTATACATTTTTGTAAAGAGTGCTGTAAACATCCTTTACTTGGGAGGAAATTAATTAGACCTTGCAGAACATAGAGAACCCAAATGGACAAACATAGTTTTGGAGATGGAGGTAGATTCAGTGAAGGGAGAGTCAGCTCTACTTAAGGGTTTGGAATTCTTCTGCTTTTACCTCTGATTCATCTTTCACATCTTCTAAGACCTCTGTATCTAGGATATACACAATTCTCTTATGAAATGTCCACCCTTCCACTGATACAGAGCTAGTGTATCTCTGCAGATCAAGTTTCTGCACTTTGGGAGAGCACAGAAAATGGTACTTGGCAAGAGAATGACTAATCTGGAGAAAAGCTAACTTTCTGAGATACCAATCTTTAACTTTACAATTGTTTCTCCAGAGGAAAAAAAGAAAAGATAAAACCAGAATGTATTGTAAAAATAGATTACATTTTTCACACTATTTCACTGTTATTTAATCCTGACCATGGACACAGAGACCCAGAATTGTGCTCATCAGTTTTTGGAAATTGGATGGCCCTTGTTATAAATGATTAAGAGCCAATCCAAAATCAAAGAATTTATTTAGCAATTTCCAAAATCAATTTGAGAAAACCACAATAAAATTGGACAACATCGATTGAATGTTGGGTGGACAGTGGAACAGTAACAAGGGTACCTTCCAACCTTGCCCACAAATGCTGGGTCTCGGTGTGCGGTTTTTATACAGTTTTTCTGCCCGGAGGCAATATCCACTGAAAGTCCAAATATTCATGTATTCCTTTATTTCCAAGTGGAGTTTGAAAGGATTTCCTGGTGGTATGAAAAGACGTCCCAAAACTCCTCCCAGAACCTCCCTTTGGGGTGCTGATTAAATCATCTTCTGGATCCTCCACCAAGATTGGTATCAGATCTTGAGTAGCCGTGAAGTGAGGTCCACCCTTGATGAATGGGCCATCTCCAGTTCAGCCTTATCGTTTCTTTTGCAAATTTTGTGGTTTTCACAGCTTGCACAATGGACCTTAGAATTTTGGAGCAATCTCAAGTTCCTTCTGAGAGTCCAAATTTTAGTGACAATTTATAAATTTACCACGTACAATATTTTATACGTGAATTTATACACTACATCTATTACAGCCCTCTTCTGTATGCTCAAACACAGACCCTTTCTAATTTTCTACTAGAAAAACCTCATTGAAATCCAAATAATTTTAACAACAGAATTATTATTAGAATCTAATAACAGATTATAATTCTAATAACAGATTGTCTAACAAATCTGTTATGGGTTATAATGTAACATAGATGATATTTTCAAGTGAAATTGCTGCTGGTAGGAAATTTTATTGTATTTAGGGTTAGTTTTAGGCTTTAATCCAAAAACACTGTGGTCTACTACAAGCTACCAGATGCTTTTATACTGTCACCTTTCTGTGCTTAAGGTGCTTGGGTCTGTGTGTTGTTAACTTTGCTTATAAGATCTCCTAACTCTAATTGTTACCCACTGATGATGAAGGAAACTGATAACCTGATAGTGGCCAGAGTGAGGGAAGTTAATTACTAATATAAAATGCATTTGTTGTTTCTTGATTATCTCAGTGAAGTCACACCAATCAACGAGAATTGCACCCCAAAGATGAAACCCTCTGCAGTGGGTTGGCTTTTTGTTTCTTGGCTGTTGCATTTGCTGTAATTCTAAGATGATAGCTGGAAAATGAAGCAAGCAAATTCTCCTGCTTTCTGCCTAATCTGAGAGACAGCTGATCTCCAAGATGATGTTTTAGTAATCAGAAAAATATTATATGATTCTGTGAAGTCATTACCTTATTGCTAAATGCATTTGATGTCTCTTGTCTTTTCACTGGCTGTAGTAGATACTGTTGGTTTTTTTTGTACCTGAGTATTAGGATGTGCACTATGCTCAGGAAGCACAAATACTGCTCTTTGACTATTCATTTTCCTTTTGATGTCCTTTGATTTCAAGAAACAATCCAAGAAGCTGTCCAGTTTTTCTTTGATTTTATGTAGTTTCACCAGCTGGCTTGCTGTTTCTTAGGGTGTATTTCAAGACAGACGGGTTTGGAAAACACAGATGTGGAAAGTTAGTTGTCAGAGATTTCTGTGCTTTAATTTACAGTGAAAATTGTTTTTTATTTTTTTTTTAATTTATGGGGATGGGTTTTGCATCATGTGATGAGATGATGGCAGCTGAAGTATCTGGTTGTTTTTTGTGGTTGTTACCCAAGCCTACACAGCATGTATAGAAAGAATTGTATGTAATGATGAAGGTTCCTTAAAGTCAACAATTCAGCCAGGATCTCTCTGCTGTTTTTGTAGTGACAGGGTGTAGTGCCTGGCTGACACACCAAGAACGTCTGGGCAGATCTTGGGCTTACTGTCTGTTGCTTAAGCAACTTATTCCTGTTGCTTAACCTTGAGAACCCATATGTGTATTGTGTTTAAGTATTTCTGTCTTAGAAATCAGATGGATACTTCTGCTGGTTTTTTTGTTTGTTTGTTTGTTTAAGTTAATATATTAGGACATAAAGCTTCTTATAAGATGAACAAAACAAAACCAGAAGTGTTTAGAAAGCAAAACAATATGTTATATATATCATAATATTATTTTTTTTTCTGGAAAAGCATCTTGACAGTCCAACCAAGTCAAACTTAGTATTTGAATGTCTTAATAATAATAATCTACTCGTGCACTGAGGAATCTTGGATAAAAGACTACTTGTGCTCTTAACACTTTTAATAAAGGATGTTCAGGATGAGAAAATACTGAAGAGTATTCCTAGAGAAATGTGTTAACTTCATCTTTAGTGGCTGATACAGAAGAACTACCTTTTTTTTTTTT
>VXBN01011438.1:281868-337148 GCA_013397395.1 Sinosuthora webbiana
TTTTTCTTTCCCAAAGAGAATTTCTTTGTATTTCTCTTTTTATAAACTCCTTTCATTTTTCATCTTTCGTCTCTTGCCCTGAGATAATGTCTATTAGTTCCAAGCAATCATTCTGGCACAGGTGTAACTGATTTTACCAGATCACTTATTTCAGTGACACCAGCTGTCACTACTTATGGTAAATCTGTCAGTCATTAAAGGTAAAAAATATGTATCCAATAATCTTAGTGATAAAGGTAATGAGTTACAGAGGAAGAAAATATAAAAACCCATGCAGTGGTTAGCCCTCAAATTTTTGAGTTAGAAAAGTTTAATTAATCATTATCAGCTGCACATTGTGTCAGTGAATACATTTTGTTTTGTGGTGATGTGCAAAAACCTGCTATCCTAAGTCGTCTCAGAGATAAGTCTCATAAATCAAAAGTGAGTGTGAGAGTGTTTTTTGGGATGAAATTACAATTATCAAAATTCAGTGTTGGTGCATAGCAAAATTGCTGTGGCTTCATAATTGTGGTCACATAGGTCTACAACGTGTGGCCAGACCTTGGTACTTCTCTGATTCTCTGCAGCAAAGACTCACAAGATAAAGCTGGGGGCAGGCAGCAAGTTAGATTAATTAAGATTCTAGTGACAATAACCAAGACACTGCAGAGAAAGTCAGATTAGGGAAGTCAAAAACTTGTGAAAGTGGATGATAACCGGTACCTCCAAACAGTAACATTCCAAACAATTTCTAAGTAATCATGTGTTCTCGTTTGACTATGCATCTTTTTGCTTTTCCCATGAAGCTGATGAATGATGATTTGGAAGAAGCAAGATCTGCTTAGTGGCATTCTTGATTGGCCAGTTTTTTTCTGCTGTCACTCTGGAATTAACAGCACATCTCTTAACTAATGGATCTGATAGATATTCTGACAGTCCAATCAAGGAAGATCAACTGCGAGGATGAATTTGCAATTCAACTTAATGACTACTGGTTCAAATACTAAACTTATCAGAGAAAGTTCTTTTAAATTTAAATTAACAAATAGTTAATAATTGTGAACTTTTGTATGAAATAATAATAGAGAAACTTGGAAACTCACACATTTAAGCTTCATACTGTTCATTCCTTAAACAGTTCCAATTTGCTTGAGTTTGAGCTTCTCAACCACCAACTTGTACTACTGTATCTGCAGATAATCCAGCAGCAATCCAATCTTTCATGATCTTCAGACCATGAAACTTCATTATAGTATAAAAATAGTCTGTTTTTAGAATATAGGTTATATATAGTTGTTACATATTTGTAGTGCTCCTTCCAGATGATGGCAGTTCAGAATTGAAGGCTTGTAGTAGTCAGGCAACCCGTGCAGTCTTGGGTGCCTTCAGTGTTTCTTACATGTTTTACCTCTCATGCTTTTGTCTTTCTCATCCTTCTCTCAACAGCTCTAGATGACTTTCCTTTCTCTTTTTCAGCCTGGTCATTTTTATTGTCTGACTTACATCAGTCTTCTTTCTGGTCTGTTCCTTCTCTCTAACCCAGCTCTGTACACCAGTGTTACTTTTGAGTATAGAGACAGATATTTTTCTAAGGGCTGTAACACCTACAAGTCTGACCTTTCAATAGCCTATATTATGTTCTATTGCTTGCCTCTTCACACCTCTACTGCAAAATTGAATAGTTGCTTTCTCTCTGTATGCTCTCTGTGGCAAGTACAACAGTACAGCAAAATTGAATGATAGCCACGTATAGGTCTGCAAGTGGTTTATTTGTTTATAAAACCCAAAGTACAATATATGTATATGCTTTGAACAATATATTATTTACCTATGTGCAAACTTTTCTTACACTTGTATGTGTTAAAATTTCATCTGATAAATATACATTTCTATGGGATTTGCACTGGTAGAAAAAAAGAGTTAAATTATGATATATTGTGAACTGTTTGCAGAGAAATAGAGAACCAGTTTGGCTGACGCTGCAGCAAAGATGACTAGAAAGAAGAATAGAGGAGTTGTGTACACATGTTCACACAAAGATTTTGTTTTCATTTAAAGCTTTCTGGCTGATTTTTTTTTCTTTTTTTCACTCAGAAATGCTTTCTAGGTTCTCGGTTCAGGCATTTTTTCTAGTGCAATATAATACCTCATTCAGTGGTTGTACCTGCAAAAGCTTTTAAGGACTTGAAAATTTAGTAATATATCTCCATAGATAAACCTTCTATTGCAAGCATTTTTATAAAGCTTTTCCTTTAAGACTACTTCATAGCAGAAACTGGTTAAGTAGGATTTTTATCATTCTATAGCTTGGGATAGATGCTAGTATGTTTTAAGAAATATTTTGGGTTTTTTTTTTTTGGGTATGAAACTCAATTTTTAAAGGTATATGTACTTACGACTCTCTATTTTCCTTCATAAATGGCTGTGGAAACTGCAGTGATAAAAATGGAGAAGTATCAACATTTTCCTACTTTACTGAAGATAAATATCTCATTAGTGAAGAACAATGCTTTTAGCTGTCATATTCTTGGCTGGTGTAATATGTGTACAGTTTCAGTCTCCAGTTTTCACAGTGGAGTTTATTAATTTCATTTTTAGTCACTTTTTAATTTTTTTTTTTACCATGTAACCAACGGAATTTTGCATTTCAGCCCCATGCAGCTTGGATCCCCTTCTGTAGGGATTTAAATCCCTCCATACAATATGTTGATCAGGATGATGTTGGTTCTTGAAATCTCAGTTACACTGTCAGAACCAAACAGTATTTTTTTGTAATATTTCAGCCTTTGCTCAAAATATATTGGATAGGTTAGTAGAAACTAAGTCTAGTAGTACAATTTTAAACAAGAAGGCCTTTTTTCCTTCCTAACTTGTCCTAGTTCTGAAAAATCATGTCTTTTTGTATATAGACTTCATTTACCACTTCCAGCCCAACTTTCCTCAAAATGTGTGTTGTTTTCCTAGATTTTTTTTTTTTAGCTTTTGCTCAGCATAGAACTTTTCTTGTTTTCCTTTCACTTCTGCTGGAAACTTGATCTTGCAACTGAACAGTTTATAGTGAACCAAAATGTTATGTGCAAACTTGTGAATCCTAAATTCAGATTGTTATCACTGTATTTTATTTTATTTTATATAATTGTAAATGGCTGAGCAGCCCAGGTATCCCACCAGGATCTGAGTATCTTCTGACATCCCTGTGGGGGGCTTGCTGTTCAGATTTACGGGTAATGAAGCTGCTTTTTAGTCTGAGGCAAAAATAAATAAATGTAAAAAACTGCCACCAAACAGTTGAATTTGAGCACCTGTATTTTGATTAAGAACTGGATGGACAGGAAAATTTTCCCCTAGTGCCTATCTCAGTAACAATTGATGGTTATAACAAACAACTTTCACATTGCAAAATATTTACAAACAGAAAAGGAGTAAAACACTATGTTAAAAAAACAGAAAAAAAGGGAAAAAAAAAGTTTTGCCAAACAACAAATAAACCCCCACTTTAAATAAATTTTTCAATAAAATAAAGCTGTATGGAAAGGCCCACTCTGAAATACCTCCCACTTACTAGTTTTTTTTTGTGGTCACAAGCTTTAAGACTGGTTTTCCTTATCATTTGTGTTTGAAAAGCTCACAGTGGGTAGATTTGCCTCATGAGTTAAAAAGCAGTTTTGAAGCAAGTGAACTCTAAGTTCCTACTTAGAGTGAAGACTGTGACAGTGTTTAGTGGGCTTTTTTTTAGCGACAAAATACTCAGTTCTTCTTTGATTTCTATTTTCCATTTTTCAAGCTTACTGTGTCAAGTGTTCATGGAGATATCAGCTTAAACAGTATCAGTTTAAAAATAAGGGAAATTAAGACCATGAACTTTAGAATTGTGTGTGTATGTTGGGTTAAACTACCATGATAAAAGCTTCTGCCATGGTCCTAGTTTTTGAGGAGGGTAACAAAAAGTGAGAGTAGGTTTATCTATTTTTTTTTGCTCTCTATGGAAGATGAAAGTATTAAAATAACAAAACCATGGAGGAGCAAGTTTTCAATATAAAAATAGTTTGCTCTTTCATTTTACACTTAATTCTTAAAAAAGTTAGGAATGGCGGTTTCTAAACACATTTCTATTAGTTAAAATTAATTTTACTCTTTCAACAGAAAGATATATTGAGATCCCTGTCACAATAAATTCTAACTCCATGTGCAGAAATTTTACACAGGAATTATAAATATTCTTTTTGTTTTCCCACTGCATTCACTTGTTTGTCTAGTTCAAGTGTCCTTTTTAATCTTATTTTGATGCTTGGTTTCATCTTGCAGATATTTTGGGAAAATAAGGAATTTGAAAATAAGTGCCTTAAACATCACTGAAGAACTTTCATTGCCATCTCCATGGCAAATCTGTTGAATGATTTTCAGCAAATATGAGTTTACTCCACAGCTAAGCACTAGAATCTGAGTAAGAAACAGTAGCATTTAAAATAGTGATGTATTAAATTAATTTCACTTACTGCAGCTTCTACCCAACATGATAGCAGGATTTAAAAAAAAATAAAAAATAATTGAATTACAAAAGAAAGAGCATGCTGACTAACTTTTTTTTATTTCTTCTGTCTCACAGCGTGGTCTTGGTTTCTGTTTGGAAAGATGCAGTCTGAAACTCCCTGTGAAACAGAACTGTCTGCCTGAGATATCTTAAATCCATTAAAAATATTCAAACAGAGAACTGATTTTGCTCAGCAGGATTTAAAGGGCATTGTCAAGAAAATAGAAATTTCTAAATTTATCTAATTTTCTGTTTAAGTGAAGCCATATCTCACAAAGAGGAAAACATGCCACATTTACCAATGTCAGAGCTTTTCCTTTTGCCCTGAGTTAGCTTAATATCGGGATATTTAATCAATTAATCTGCAGAGATGATAATTCACTTGCTATCCTTTATTTAAGTTTGGAGCAGGATGATTTCCATAGGTAAAAAATATCCACTGATGCTAATAAAGTCAGCACAAGTTATAGGTGTTTCCTAGTGCTAATAATGGGACCACAACAGTTTAGGGGAAAATATATAGCAAGCCTGTTTAAAAAAATACAGCATAAGGCAGTGTTGTCAGATTCTGGCAGAGACAGCTAGACAAAATTCTTATGCAGACTAGCAGCACAATAGATGAGTTATTTTCATGTATCATAAATCTGAGGTCCAGAAAAATTGCTACATAAATTACTTAGGTTTGCTTGCTTTGCATCTTTGCAAAAAGTATTTTAAAAATCCAGAAAAAACTATATTCCACAGCTAAGAATTTAGAAACAAATGGCTTAAGAAATTCTTCTGGCTGTTTGCCAAGAAAAAAATCTTTAAGTTTTCCTATTCAATGTCTGTTGCTAGCAGATGAGGTTCAGTTCTTGTTTGAATTGTGTTCTCTGCACTGAAATTCTTGGCACCTCCAAAAATAGTACTTCCTAGTCTTTCCTGAGCTGAGAATCCTCTGCAGCCTGCAATTCTGATGATGTACTTCACTCTTGGATATTTCTGTGGCTGTGGAAGTCTGACAATCCCTTTTAAAGTGAGATCATCTCTGGTTACATCCCAAGTAAAGACCTTTGCTAGGGATGAGCAAAAAAAAAGTTAGATTACATTTATTTTCTATCTCTGTATTAAGTTGAATGCAGTTATTCAGTTCCTTGTAAGATTTGTCATAAAGAAGGAAACAGAGCTTTATATTGGGGCCTTTTCCAAAGAGATTAACACCATTTCATAGAGTTGAACAATATTGTGTGTGTCCAGAGGAATAATCAATACCATTAAACAGTGAAAAATATTTTTACAGTACTTTTTTTAGTTAGAATTTTTAGTTGTAAAAATTTAATGAAGCACTGCTAAGCTTTTGCTATGAGCTTGCCCTCTTGCTGTTACTATGCATTTCAAATATTCAACATTGACAAAGTAACTGCATATATAGATTTAGAGATGAAAGTTCAGCATTTGAAAATCTGACAAGGAAGTTAATAATATTTTATATTTGAACACCTGCCCAAATAAGGATCAGCTTTGTATTTTTCTGAGATAGCTACCATTTATTTAAGAAACAAAACACAAAAAAACAACCTAAGACAAACCCTGAAAAGACAGAGATTCCACAATACATCTGTGCAATCCATTCTCTTAGTTCTTCATCTCTTCCTTAAAAATATTTCCCTAATGCCTAACTTAAGTTCAAATATGATCCCTTTCTTTTTTGGTCTAATCAATCATTGACAAGATTTGGTATCTCTTGGTAGGTTTCTCTAGTTTTGAAGACTGTTGTGTGAACCCTTGCCAGATTTCCCTTCAATTCCAAGCTGTCCGGACAGGGACTCATCATAGTGCCTGTTTTCATAGCCCAGTCAGTTCTTGAATCCTGTGAGCTGTAACAAGGTGCAAAAGGAACACTCAACATACTATTGTTCCATCTTCCTGGATTCTTAATGACCTACTAGGTACATCTGAGTTGAATATATTAGTTCTGCTGTTAGTTTTAAAGAGCAGTTGAGTGAAAATTGAAGATGAGACTCTTGCTTTTTCTCATAAATATCAACTTTTAATATTCTGTGTATTTATTGAACCAAAAGGTTTGCACAGAAGTTCTGAGTTAGGAGCTGACAGCAAGCTGTTATGGTGCATTTCTTCTACAGCACTGATCTTCTCAGATTGTTACCTAGAGACATTTTGAAAATCCTTTCTGGTTGTGCCTTAAGATGGGACAAAAATATCTTCAATTTCCTGGCATAAATCAATCTGATGGGAAAGTTATTGCAAATAACCATATAATAAGAGAACATGTGCTGATGTTTCTGTGAAACTCATATCTTTCTATCAAGCACAAGCTCCTTAGTTTTTTGCAAGATAAAAATTATATTAACAGACTTATGTATGCTGGTCAGAGTCTGGGAAAAAAATATTTGTGATTTGCCTTAGGAGGGAATTTACCAATTTCATGGAAATATATTCTTACTGTGGTGGAAAGAGTTCTTTTTAGGTGGAAGGGAATAAGGAAAAAATACTAAAGAATTTTTTGTGATGTTAGACTAACAGGCTTTTCTCTGATTTCTATTTGTAGTTATTATTTTGCAGTGCTTGAATATAAATTTAAGGCTCCTTCCTCTTCTTATATGGGTAGAAACTTAATATTCTTGACACCTACCTGGAAATCTAATTCCGTCTGCATTTGTAATTTGACTTAGTACTTCTTTGAAAAGGCCAGTACATCAGTTTGATATCTGTGGGTGGTTACTAAAAAATCCCAAACCCAAACAAGTGAGAAGGATGAGCTTTTGTTTCCCCAGGCTGTTCTGTTCCTTGTTAACTCTCTGTAAGTGCACTGGTAACTGCTGCACAACTGTCTAGCAAATGTGACAACCATTTGGTTAACCAGTTGAAAGTTAACAAAGCAGGAAAGCTGTCACTTGTTATTTTATAATGGACAACATACCTCTTCCTATATCTGTCTGACTTAGAAGCAATTCTCTAAACATACATTTGTAGGAAAAACAAGGTGTTTGCCTCATGAAGATACAATTTCCCTAGTGCCTTCTTCTCCTACGTTTTCATTGTGCTCTTTGGTATAGTTTTAGTCTTCAGGATTCTGGTTGCCTCTATCTTCTGCTTTACTTATTTTTAAATAAAAATTGTGCTCCTACCACAGTAAGTGAAAGTTGTATCCCGACTAGTGTATGGTATGAAAAGGAAATGCTAGAAATACCTCTTGTTCTCTCTCATTTTCTGTTTCCTAAATCACATTTTCTATGTTGTATCCTCTCAGGTCTACCATGATAATCTGTTGGGGTGCTGAGAAAATCCATATATTAGCAAGACAATGATCAGAAAAAGAGGAAAGTGCTGCTTTGATGGAGTAGTGTCTCAAAGTAGGCTTATGGCCTGTTATCTTTCTGTGGTAGTCTGACCCTGGCTGGATGCCAGGTGCCCACCAAAGCCATTGGAAGACTTCAGGCCTTAGCTGGACAAGGAGAAAATATTGAACAAAAGAAAGATGAGCATGGGGATTGCAGTCAATTGTTTCTTCCCCTGGGGAAGTCTTGCTCCTGTCTCCACTTGATGCTGCTGTGAAAGTTTTTTGGGGTACTTTTTTCCCTTATTAAGTATGTTATCCCAGAAGTGCTTCTACCATTGATGGTGTCCAGTGTCAGGTCCATCTTGAAGCTGGCTGGCATTGACTCAGTTGGACATAGAGGAAACTTGTCACAGAAAACACCCCTGTAGTTTCTGTTCCACCCCAAGCCCTCTAAAGACCTTGCCACACAAGCCAGTACCGTATACCTGTGCCTGGGTTCTCCATGGTCTTTGCAGCTGTGAGACTAGAGGAGGTTTTGCAGGCTGCCTAGGGTGGCAGCTGTGCTAATGCCAAAACAGAATCAAATGCTCTTATCTCCTTCTGGATTGTTACCAGGGGTATTGGTACAGCCCCAAAGCTCTTCCAAATAAAATTGTGCAGAGGCTTCTTATTTAGGAGCAATGATATTTCTTCCATTTCCATGCAACAAATTTCTCTTTTGACTGGAACAAATTATGTAGTTCTCACAGCAAAAAGAAATGATAGGAATGTCAAGGCTATAATCCAAGGTGGAATTCAATTCTTACCTTTTCTATTACAGAAATTGGAATTAGAACTATTATCTCTTCCATGAAGGCTCTGCTTACTGAACATAAAGTAATACAGTTCAAGTGAACTTGCTAATGATTTTATATGGAAAGACTGGTTGGGAAAATACGACTTACTAAGAGACGATTCTCCTTTAGTCAGAAGTAGTTACTCTTATTCCATACTAAAATATTTATATAATTTTTCCTTATAGCATTCAGTGTTAAACTCAATTGTTTGTATTATCCAGGAGATCTGCATCTGTCCTGTAGACACTTTCATGAAAAGCCAAAGCCGAATACATGTATGAAAGGTTCACTCTATCACAATGTCTTTCTAGAGGGAAGTCACAGGTAGTTAAATGTATTTTTTATTGTTTTTCTTATGACTTGAATTTACTGTGCTCCTAACTACAGCAATGTAACTGTTATACACTTTAAAATATGTGTGCACCTAAATTTAACAAGCAGAAAAAAACCCAGACTAAATTTGTACCAAATCTACTTGTTTGTATTTGTCAGGCAAAATATTCAAATATCAAAAATGTTTCAATAAATTTTGAACACTCACACATTTTTTCTTCTTAGGCGAGTGAGTGTGGGATGGAGAGATATTTTCTATGAATAACCTCTTTTCCAATATTTTCCCTGTATTCTGACATAATTTTTGCAATGAGCCAGAGGGGTGATTCAGTTCTGAACTCAACTGGCAGGTTATTCTATTTAATTGACTGTTAGAACTTAGGTATTTCATTTTCTGTAAACCTGAGTTAGTTTTTTATATCTATCAATAAGCACTTGTCATCTTTTTCATATCTATCTATTCCTAGTTATATATATATATATATGTACGTATGTGTATATATATCTTGCTCTGAGAAGGTTAAAAAACATACTAGTACAAACAGCAATAGACATCAACTGATCCTGGAAAGGGATGGAATTAGTTTATTTGGGACAGACCCTTGTGATGGAAAGAAATTAAAAAGAAATTTATTTGCCCCTCCCAATACTACCTTTTCTGTTGACTACATTACTTTGTAAATGCTGGTGTATCATTAATCTTCCTGTACACATAAATAATTAAGAAACTATGCATTTTGTCCACAGTCTGAACCACATGAACAATAAATGTATCAGTGCACAAATGGCATGGAAGGTTGGATAACACTGGTGTACCTCAGATCTTTTGCTTTATCCTTCTCCAAATCTATTCATTGATTCATTCACACACAGATGTGGTCCTCCAGCCTGACCAGCCTGCACTCACTCTGGGTGAGCGCACCTTTACAAATCACTACCCATTTCTTTCTGAAGCTAACTAGGACAGAATCTGTTGTCGTTTTGTTGTGGGGCTTTTTTTCTTTTCTGTATAAAGAAAAATGAGAATCTGATTCTTCCTTTGAGGCGATAGCATTGACAGTCCATATTTTCTTTTCAGAATAGGAATTAGTTTTAAGAAAATGAAAGCATATACTTAAATATGTGCTTCAAAAGATGTCTAATGAAAGTGATGAGAGGAATTAACTTCATTGTGGTGGTCAATACTTTTTTAATGAATACACTCCTGTAGTTATTTCCCTTTGAAACTGAACTTTTTGAATAGTGGAGGAAGATGGTTGAAACAAAATCATGGGTATGTGATGAACAGTGTGAATTTCTCACATCTCCTTTTAATGAGCATGAATGGCTCCTTTCTTCTAATAACTTTGATTCTATTCATTTATGAAATTTTCACTACCTAAAAGCAAACTTCATTCCTTTTCAAATTATTCTCCTAAAAAAAAAAACCAAAACAACCCAAGAAACTGCAATCTCCCTAATTTTGTTACTTTCCCTTTCCAAATATTTATTTTTCTAAAATGTTATATACATAACAACCCCCCAATTTATTTCATATATATATACCTCATGCACAGAGGTGCACATTTATCCAAAGTATGCTATTGCTCCCTGGTTTATATGAAGCCACGCATGATGTTACAGTCTTCACAAGTATAGCACCTTAGAGATATAGAACCAAAATAAAATCATAGCCTGCAGTCACAGACAGATAAGTCTACAATGGGTGCTGAAAAAACACAGTGTTGGCTTAAACTTGGTTGAATGCCAGTGCCCACCAAGCTGCTCCATTGCTCCCCTTCCCAGCTACACAAGGGAGAGAAAATAATATGGAAAATAACAGTTTACTAAAGCAAAACTGCATTTGCACAAGCAAATAGAAAAAAAAAATTGTTTTATTCTCACTTCCCATCAGTGAGTTACATTCAGCTACTTTCCAGAAGCAGGGCTTCAGCATGCACAGTGGTTGCTCCAGAAGGCATTGTGAATAAAAATGCTTGTGTTTTCTCCCCCTGCAGAGATGTTCTGCCACAATGCAGCAGGCCAGAGGAGTTTACCCCCGTGTTGTCAATTGCTGTGCTTCCACTTTTGCAGCTACCCCCATAGGGTATTAGCTGCCATGCAGGTGTCAGTATAAAGTACAGGCCACTTTTCTCCTTCAGCAGTCTCTAGGATCTAGTCTTCACTTCCACAAGCTGGCTTGACTCACCTTCTGCTTCAGCAGTCTCAGTGACTTGTCCTGTGGGACTCCACACTGCAGCTTTCCAATTGTTTCCTCCCACAGCAGGATCCATCAGTAAATACACTATAGCCTATTGCATCTTCTGATAACTTGTTAAATCGTGATGCATTTTTGGCACGAGTCACTTTCTCAGGTAATTCTCCAAAATCCTTGCCTTTGGCCAGTCCATAATTTCTTCTAGGATTCCTGGGAAATTGGTTTTCCCTAGTCAGGCTCTTTGTGTAATCAATGCCACCCATTTACTCCATGTAGCACTGGTTATGTGATGTGTTGAGGGGGTGTTTCCTTTGAACATCCAGTGTAGCACAGGGATTTGCAGAGCCAAGTTCCCTCCCTCACCTCTGTGAATCACGTATTTAACCATTACCATTGAAATCCATATTCATCACACAGATGATACAGTATAACACGATTTATTAATAAACATACTAATGATAGAAAAGTATGTTGGGTTAAGGTTTGAAGATTGCTGATGATGGTAACTGACTGCAAAAGCAAATTTGAAGCAATATACAGACAAGTTCCAATCACCAATGAAAGTCAGCTTGAGTTAGTAATTCAGTGCTCACAGAGGAAGTTTCTTACACAGTGGATGTCCCTATGGAAGAGAAGATAGGTTCAGCAAGTCAGCTGATCCCAGAAGGTACTATGGAGTCTTTCCTAACTTCTCCCCATTCCTACCTCACTTTTATACTATTTCATTAGGTGGAGCTTGAGTGACTCTAGCCATAAAGACTTTTGTAACTGATGGGTATAAAATTCTTAGCTTTGCTCTTAAAAGATATAACCAATAAAATATAGAGTGCATACTTACTTGCTGAGAGGTGGTCATACAGTGGGAGCAGGTAATTTTGGGATGGAGGTGTAGTTAGTATTACAGTTAGATAATAATGAACTGAGTTCATCTGAAGAGAGCAATATCCCCACTGTTGCTGGTTCAGCAGCAGGAAATCCCCTGGGCTGACAGCTGCTATGTGCTGTATCAGACACGTGGCACCAGCACAGTCCCAGCCCTGCAAGAATTACAGCAGAGCCTGGCTGTGGTGTTTCTGCTCTGCTCCACCCTCTGTTTTGTCCCTCAGCAGGTGCTTAAGGTTGCAGGCTGTGGGAAATGTATGTGGGGAATCATCATGGAACAGATTTTGTGCATATCAACTGCATTCCATTCAGGAAGTAGTAGCTGTACTTCACCCTATCATTTCCATACTACTATAACTTCTGTTAGAATGGGAATACAATTTCCCAAATTTCTGGTTTTACCTGCAGTCATCTTCCCACAGACACATTGTTTGCATTCAAAAAGGCTCTGTAATAATCCTTATATTGTAGCATCACACTGGACCATTTTAAGTCTGTATGCACTAAAGTATGTGATTGTTTATTTGGTAATATTGAAGAGAGTATGAAAAATGCCGGACTTGGAAAACAAAAAATGAAAGAGATTAAGGTAATTTATTTAAATGAAAACTAAATCTATTCAAATGTTTTTACTCTTGTTCTGAGAATGACTGTTTTATCTAACTTGCTTCTAATGCATGTGATCTACTGAAAAATTTACTGATGGAAAGAATGTATGAGCATCAGATGGCCAGTTCACCTAAGCATACCATCTTAACCGTGATTTGGGGGGCTGTTAGCAGAGAGAAAATGATTACAGAAACACAAGAACAAATCTAGACAGAATCACTGAAAAACTCCTGATCAGTGTTTCTGCTCAAGCTTATTCTTCTTTAATTCAGTAATTACTTATGCAAGGTAAACTCATGCCTGTTTGGAATGAAATATATGAAGATGAATTGTTACTATCCTAATTTATCCTTTGCTTTAATCTTGCGTGGCAAACCCATGTGGCTTCCCTTTGCCTACAGCACCGTAACATTTTAGTGTTGCTCCGTATCTCTGTGGTGCATGTAATGGAAAAACTTAATTAAACTGCATCTGGCTTCAGGTGGTCACACAGACTACAGCTAAGACTGTTGGCATTTTGGCTTAGTTAAATGTCTCCAAGTACTAATTTCTTTTTTATATTGATATATATACAAGGTAGCATGGCCTTTCAGAGCCATCTAGCATGACTCTGAAAAATGCGTGATGATTAGTATGTTAAGCAGGTAGGGTGTTCATGAGGTGTGTACATCACATAACTTGGTCTTGGCTTAAGTAATTAAATCAGGTATGGAATTTCTCATTCAAGTACATGACTATTCTCCTGTCAAGTATTGTTGTAGGAATTAACACCTTATGTGTTATTGGAGAAACAGTTGAGAAAGTTGTAAATCTAATCAGCGTGCCTGCTGCAGGAATATTATCTTGTTAACTCTCTATAGCATCCTTCTGGCTGTGTGTTCATACAGGGGATTGGACATGTAAAGAAATTTTCATGTATGTTTAGAAAATGTGGCAGTGTTTTTATAATGCCAAAGTTCTAAAATTGTTCTATATTTTTTAAAATGTAATATTTGAACTTGAAAGTCATTACTTACTATTCATTGCTTATATTCAATTGCTTTTCTACTTGAAAAACATTATCTGCACACAAATCACAGAATATTTTGATTTTCATTTAGTGTCCAACTCATGTACTGATTTCTCAAGTAGGATTCTGCTTTGGCAAAAATATTTTAGGGGAAAAAGGTGTATTTTAACAAACTTGTTTGATTTTCTTTTATTAAAAAGCCAATTTTCATAACTGAGATGCTGCTGCGTCTGTGAACAGCCACTCAGACACTTTTAGATGGGTAGAATGGGGATTACAGCCACATCCAAGAGGAACTTCTTACTCTTTGATTCTCCTCTTTTCCTTCTCTGTTTACTTTTGGTTTTAATTTCTTCTAAGCAAACCTAGACAGATTTGATGTCTTGATTCCTTTGTACTCTTCACCTAAATGAGCAAGCAGAAGCTTACTACTGCATGTTTTGATTCACCTAGGCTGTTCACATCACTTCTTTTAAGACTATGAAATTTCCTAGGCTTTTGGTCACCATTTAATTTCAAGTGGTGTTATATTTAATTCTATCTCAGAAATAAGAGGAAATATTTTCTACTATATTACATGTAGGAGGAAGCATGAAGAGTATTTCTTTTCATCTGAAAGTTCACAGGAAGACGAGGGAAACATGAAACATAAAATGAACAGTGTATTTTCTTCCCAGAGATCCCTTTCAGTTTTGAAGCATCAGTGTTTGGCAGTACATATAAATAGGAACTCTCATCTGTCATGACATTTACAGAAATTATTTAATTTCAAAATTTTAGTAAATCTCAATGCTTTAGTTTGTTTTCACCTGGTTTTTCAAAATGTGACCTCAGTGGCTGAGGTAACCAGGAGTCCTACCTTTTGACAGACACTGTTCCCTTAGATCCTACTGGGCCAGCCAGCAAAGACAACCCAGAGGCCTTCCATATAAATATTTTAAGAATTGTGGAAACCAATTAATTCTGGTTATGTGATGCAGAACATAATGTTTTTTATTGCATGTGCAATACATAGACATGGTGCTTATGTACATTTGCAGCTCCCCAAAGGAACTGTGGTGAAATAGCCAAGCAAAGATCAGCACTGATTAATTGACAAGTTTCAATAAAATATTTAATTTGAAATTTGTGTGTCTCTCACCAAACCAATAAAAGGAAATGGTAATTTTAGACACTGCTGTAAAAATGCATTTTACAATTAATTTCTTAGCAGATATTCTGCTGATCACAGAAGTCTAGCAAGAAAAAAATCTTCTCTGAAACACAAAAAATATTTCTTAAGATTTAGGAGCCAAAAAATATGATCATGGGAAAAAATTATACCATTATACCATTATACCATTCATTGGTATAAACAGATGAAGTAAGAAAATGCAGGAAAACCCCCAAATAGTGTGGAGCCAAAGATATTGTCAGAATTGGGTAAAAAATAAATGACTAGCAGTAACAGGAAAAAGAAGTAATTTCTAAGGGAGGATATTGTCATGCATTTATGTGCATGTTGCCATATGCACATTTTTGGATCTAATAACAAAAGTACAGAATTGTAAAGTAAAAATTGGCACAGCCTGTCTTAAAAATTGCCGTGGCTTTTCAAGAACCTTTGAGTTCAAAGTCTTCAGTTTTCCTTAATACCTTTAGTTCAAGAGATTCAGACTCCTCAGTACGTGCTACAGAAGAATATGAAATAATAAATTGTTCATTCCTTGAAAATGATCATGCAATGAGAAAATTCTAATAAATTGCAATGTAGAGAGCTGGAATAATCTGAATATTCAAATTGGAAAGAATTCAGGTTTGTTTTTTGAGTCTTTTTATATATTATATTTATTAATAGGTTAAATATATCAAAGAATTATCATTAAAGGATATCCCATCTTTGCACCCATAAAATAATTGTGGTTTCTTTAGTAAAATTTTCTGTTCAAAATCATAATCTATCATACTAAAAAGTGGTATAAATATACACACACATTCATATAGATAATACAGAGGTATCAGGTACCAGTTGTATGAAATTATCTACCTTCAGTAGGCAAATTTGCTAATGTTTTCATAACTTATTTCTCAAATAATCAGCTTCTGTTATGTCTGTATATTGACTCTTATAAAGTAAGGAGGTTTTTTATTACTTTTTAAAATATTGTGTGATATTGTTCTGGATAAGGTGAAATATGACATTTACTCTGTGTTTTTTGTACGTTTTGTTTTTATTCTACTTAATTGTGGGAATTCCAACTTTACAATGCAAAAGCAGCTTAATTTGGAAAACCTGCACTAATGAAACTTTCAACCATTTTTATTATCATCTGCTATTTTGTTTTGGTTTGGTCAAAGCCACATTTTCATCAAGGAAATACTTAAAATAGTCATATATTAGCAAAAATCAAAGCTAAAACTTTGGCAACTCTTAGCTCTTTAACAAACCATACTGTAGTGGTCAGCTTGTCAAATAGCTTAAATGGCTTAATATTAGCTTGAGTGTTCACTCTATCAGAACTGATGTGAACATAGCTTGTGCCTTCATTGTGATCTTCAACTTCCCATTGAAATTTGGTGCTTTTAATGATGGGTGTTTGGATTTGGTTTGGTTTTAAAATAGGTTATTGCAGTTCTGATGTATGAGATTGTTCTAAAGCCACTTCTATATATTAACATTAATATTTTGTCTCATACTATGCTAGGTATGCTGTAGTGCTCTAAATCTGTTCCATCAGAATTTATTTAGTCTTTTTCCCTGAATTACACTCTTCCAGAGTATTTCCTTTCTTGCTCAATACATACAATCATAATTTCATTATTGATCTTTCCTCTGGAGAAATAAATTCTAATCAGTAAAAGATATTGGGGACAGGAGATTAAGAATATGAACATGCACACTTGTTTTTGCCAATTATTTAATGCAATTTTTGTCTATAAGTTAAATGAGCTTACTCTTATTGGAGTGTGAAAAGTCCACAGGTACTTCTATGAAACCTTTCTGTTATAAGGAAAAATATATTTGGTGAGCTAGCTTCTGAACTTACAGGACCAAGTAAATCCTGGCATTCAGTTAAACAATAACATATGGCAACAGGGATATTGCTTTGAGACTGTCTTCCCATCTGGGGTGCAGAGCTACACATGCAAGCATTTCTATAGCTACTGATTAAACATTCCACAGACAACTCTGGCGCCAGTAACTAAAGAAAATTACCTTGAAAGTTTGAATGGCCAGACTACATGAGCTGAAGCTTACAGCTTTCACACTAAACCTACCAATTACCTTTCAGAAAGTTTAGTCATATTGCTCTCATTTTTACCAAGTTGTTCTCCACAGCAATTTTGTTAAATACATCCGACAATTGCATGACTATGTTCTACAACCAAGCACAGAAATTTGAAGGTCCCTCATCTTTCTATTAAAGTTTTTTCCATGGCACGGATTTATAGATAATGAAACAATTAATGTTTGGAGCCTTTTCATGACCTGCAGCTTTCAAAGAGCCAGAGGGGTTAAGGAGTGGGGCTGTTCCAGAGAGCAGGGAGAAGAACCAGAGCCTGGTTCTCCCGTTCCCTAAAACAATGGATTAACAGCTAGATTGCAATCACATTTCTCTCTTGTTTAGTGACAGGATAGCTTTTCTTTTTCCTCAAAATAGCCTACAGGCATATTATCCCAAAAATGGGTTTTTTCTCCTGGTGTCCAAGAAGCTGAGCCACAGAAAGAATTGGGATATTTGTTTATTATTTCATGTCTGTGCAGAGATGGGTGCTAGGAGGTGAATGTACAAAGTTAACACACCCAGTTACATCCAAGCAGCATATTTATAGTGTACAGTACAGGCTTATCTAATTTCAAAATATATGCCTACTTAATAGCTATTGGACAGTCTTTTGCTCCTTTTTTATTTAAATGTACAATGTATCTTAAATTTAGTCCACATGTTCAGTGGATAGAGACTTTTATTTGGAGGTGGGTGGCCTAAGATTTAGTGGTGTGTTTTTCACATTATAATGACCAAAGTTCATGTAAAGGACAATTTTTTAGCTGATTTAGCCAACTTGAATAAAACTTAAAGTGCACTGCCAAATGCAGCATCTAGTATGTAATTCAAGGTCCCTCTGTTCATGTTGTATCTTTACTCACTTCAAAACTATTCTGCCATTTCTCATTTTATTGGTTCTCTACAGTATTTATTGTTCTCTATCATTCACTCTTCAAAATCTTTTCTTAAACCACTCAGCTTTCATCCCTATGACCAGGGTTGTTTGAGGTGAAGGAAAAGTAGCCTGTAGTTTCTTTCGAAAAGCAAGGCAAAATGGTCTCCCACTTACTGAATAATTTATGACTTGGTTTCAAAGCAAAAGGCATTGGTGACTTCTTCATTGGCCCTGTATCTTCAAAAGTAAAAGTTGGTTGTGCTGGACTTAAAATACAATTATATATATAGATGATTAATTCATTTTGTTATAGGTGTCTAAATTTTGAGTCATTCCCAAATGGTAGGTACAGGATGTGCCTCCTGTGAGGCTTTCCGTGAGAGGCATGTATTTTGCCATTCAATAACTGTGAAAAAAAGTGTTTGACTTTGAATTTATTTAACTCCAGCTGCTAACTTTTAAGCACTTCAATACCATTTGTGTCAGCATCCATTGTACTTTTGGAAATGCTACTGCCAGTCAAATATTTAACACTGTATAACTCGGCAGAAATGTAATTTATATGCTACAAAAGTGATCAGGGTGTAAAAATTTTAGTGTCCAGTTCTGTATTCATTATCAGCCTGTATTTGGACAAATAAATGCTCAGTAAATGGGCATTTTGCCCTGAGAAAGGTTCCTCTATTTGCAGTAGCACAGGAATGGTGGTATTAAAATACTTTCTTTGGATTGATATTTGTTTTTTGATGGTGAAGATAATAATTATTATTTATTTGGAAATACAGTAATTAGTGGTGAATTTCTTCTTGATAGATGGTCACCTGTGCCTATCTCCATCCCCTAGCCTCAGTGAAGACAGTGTGATATCATACACTGAATCTTACTCATCTGATTGTTACATTTAAAGTAATGTAGCAAAGGTTTGCATTCAATTAAAGTTCATAATTCAACCTGAAAAAAGCTAGATTTTGAAGGAAAAGTTATAAAACCACAAAACGTTAAAAAGTCCTATTTTTTAAAAAACAGAATTTTATATTTTGAATTGCTAGCTTATTTTTTAAGCTTTTCTCCATCTTACTTTGTTTTGATGGCTTGCTGTTACTTCAAGGGTTTTTTTTTTCCCAACAAATGCTCTGTTACCATAATTATTTTCACACGTGGTAATTTTCCAGCACTTTCAATTGCTATGAAGGGATATATTGCTGTTATACATTCAATGTGATTGCATGTATTTCTGCATTTCAAATTGCTACTACCCCTGAAAAATTGCCCTCCTTGTCATGTATATCAAGGACTCTGTTAATTTCGCTAGCCTCTTTAGCTGATTAATTTCTTGTTCAGTATTGTATTACTGGAAATATATATATATATATATATATATATATATATTCTCATCTCAAAATGCTGAGAAAAGTTCCTGAGCTGCCACTACAGCCTCAACCATGTATTTCCTTTTAGTATTTTTGATAATATTTCAGCACTGGGTAGTTTTTCTGCACTGATAAAAAAGACTTTTAGATTACCAGGTTTATTTTAGGATTGATAGGCCAGAATATACCTTTATTTTGAGGGTTTATTTTAATTTGAGTCATGATTAGAAAATGCTTGTATTCCTAGGAGGAAAAGTGTACTGATGAAAATAGTAATTAATAAATCTCAGAAGAAGGTAATTATGCTTAGTTTGATTATATCAATCTGGAATATGATCTTACGATGTAGACTCATTAAAAAAAAACAATCTAAATTTATTCATTATAAGCAGCTAAATTTATTCAGTATTTCTGTCAATATTTTTATAGCAGATGCTAAACAGAGTATGGTAGTTGCTCCCTAATGATATCTATTCTTTTTTTAAAAGAGTGTATAAGTACCTTGTGTCTTAGAACAGAAACAAAGCTGACATTCTTGGCTTTTTTAGTCTAAAGTTATTAGAAACATCCTAACTTTATAGTTTGGTTTGATCTTGTGTGTTCCAATGTACTGGATGTTGGAAAATAAAGAAGTTGCTTTAATAGAAATATGCAAAGGTAAGATTGCACCTTGTTAATTTTTGAAGATACACTGAGATGCCTGACCAAAATGTGAATTTTTGTCTGTTAACTTTATTTCAGCAGCAGGCAGTGCCTATATATTTGAAACAGACATTTGCAAACTATCCACTTGTAGATCTGCTCTTAGTAGCTCAGGACAGATGTTTCATACTCTGAAGCACAAGATTAATTTGAACTGTTGGGCTTTGAGGCTTGGATGCCTATTAGGAAAGAAAACCAGCCCTTTACCACTGACTACAATTACTCTTAAGTGTTTCTGCAGATTTATCTTTCTTATTTAGCGCTGGAGCAGAGATAACCTTAGAGATCCAACACTGTCATATTATAATCCATTTATGATAGATGATGATGCATTGGACCAATTCTCAAAAGGGCAAAGTAAACTGTCTGGGTTACTAGCATCTGCTTAATCTTTTATACTCTACCTTTTCATGACTGTCTCTGCATAGCAATCAGGATGGAAGAGAATTGCCAAGTCACCTGCTCCTCAGATCAGAAGGTGATTGTGGCTTTGAGTAAATATTAAGCAGCCACAGCACTGCCTGGTCAGAAAGAGCAAGTGTACTAGCCTTTTACATCTTGAAGATCTTGGTCCTCATGAAGTGCTAATATTTGACATCTGGAAGAGAATGCCGTTGCTTCCCTGTGGACACTACATTGCAAACTGCCTTTCCATGGAATCTGTAGAATTTATCATAAGCTCTCTTCAGAAGAATCCTGGAGCAGAGTATCGATAATACAGGTGAGGGATAAAATGCCAGTCTCTCTGACAGCTGGCATTTCTTGCACTTTGCTCTATGACAGAAAATTATTTTCTTGAAGTTATACCTCTAATCACTTTTGCAATTCAAAACAAAGACATGCTCAGTATGGAATACTGTAATGTAGTTTCTTCTTAAATGTGAACAAATTAAGCTTTTATGGAGCTGAAATCTATTTGATTTCTCTTACAGAAATAAGGAATAATGTGGATGCTTTGATCCACACTAAGTATAAACATAGTGCTTTGGAAGAGCAATACTATAATCCTGATGGAATAAAAATGTGTACCGTGTTTGCTTCAGACTGTAATTAGATCCTAAAGATCATTGCAATTGTACTGGATGAAAACACTGTTCTTCAAGAGTATCTGAGGGCAGTAAGACAGTAAACAAATAGATTTAGAAAATGATGAAATTGTATGGCCTGTCTAGGCCATAGGGCTATTGTTTGGATCATCAGCCAACAACTGTTCAAAAAAAGTAGTCTTAATTAAATATCTCACTAAATACTGGGCCTGCCTAGTCCATTGAGTGATGCAGGTGTGTCAGTGCTGTTGAGCAGCAGTGAAACAGCATTATTTATAAAGGAAGCAAGTTCAGTTCATAAGTAACACAGTAAATATGTTCAAACAACTACCTATTTTACTTGGTGAAGTTATGTCTCAATACTGTGAAACATACAAGAAAAACAAAGGAGAAAACAGAGCTCCCTCTGAAAAACAAACTGAAAAATGAAGTGTTAAGATCCCACAATGGTTAACATATTGGTTCTTCTCTGCAAGAATCTGATCAGATGTCCAGTAACTGTTGTCTCTGCTTTAGATGTTCCTTCAGTGGGGCCAATAACAGAGTCACTTGAATCTGTCTTACTGCTGTTCTGATTAAGTAAGTGAAAATTTATTTCATCCAGAGTTTCTTACCAAGGTCAAATTTGGTTGGATATGGACAATAACTTTAAAAATGGTAGGATTTTCTTTTTTCCCGAAAACAGCCAAAGAACAGCTAGAGAAAGGTCTTGGCATATCACTTCCTTAGGAAACCAAGCTAAGTATACTTGTTTGTTCTAAACACAAGCAGTAGCAAGCAGTTACAAGCTACAAGAAAAAGTAAAGACAAGTTCTTAAGTGTTAATTCCTGGCTAGTATTTCTTGGAGAAAATACAGCATATGTGCAGCAACAGAGCAACCAGGAAGAGTTTTCTTTTCAATTAACTACAGTAAAAGAGAAAATCTGAATAAAATAAAATGTAGCCCTAAATACGCATGTACTCTGTCTGCTCAGTTTGATTATGCACCTATGCTATGTTTATTTAACGATGGTAAGCTACTCTCACATATTACCTCCAAGTGTAGCAAGTAGCTGAATTCTTAAATACTTTATTTCTTTTCATATGAGTATTTTGGAAGAGTTGTCCATGACAATGCATGGTATGAATTTATATTTACATAGTGTTTAGTGAAAATACCGTAACCACTTGGGTGTTCTTTAAAACATAATGCAACCAAAGAAGAGTTCTATTATTTTTACACTCCATTGCATCAATTTTTGCTTACTAACTAATATTAATTTGTGTTTATGTTCACTTTTTCTACATTATTGATCCATAATTTATACTAGATTTCTGTAGATATGATAGTAATGTTGTAGAGATCATCTTACATATTTGACTAGGTTTATAGTACTAACTTCAATGTGCTCTTATGTAAGCCAAAACTTGCTTAGCATGAAGGTGTATATGGAAATATATGACAAAAACCTGATTTCAGAGTCATTAATTGGACAAAAAAGAATTAAAGAAATATCAGTGGGTTTGATTTTTGAATACTTTCCTAACTATTACATGCTATAAGGTTGGGGATTTTAGTGGGTCTTACAAAATCTTAAAATGCCGTAAGAATTATCATAAATGGTCATTAAGGTAATGTTGCAACGATGAAAAATATTTTGTGAAAATAACTATTCAAAATTTTGGTTTATGTGCATAAAGAATTCAGTTTATATGGCTATCAAGATACTTAAAATATATGTTAATATTTGATTCAGAGTATTTTAATCGTTTAGAATTAAAGAATTTTCATTAATATAAGCATATGACTTAGATACACCTATGTCTGTGACAAGTGCCTTCTGCTTGCTCATACAAATATTTAAAAGATATTTAAGAGAAATTTTAAAGAATACAGAAATAGAAATGACAAAAAAAAAATTCCAAACACACTTTGTTATTTGAAAGTCTTTTATGTGTATCTAGAAAGATGGGTAGGTGTGATGCTTTCACAGAAGAGAAAAAAAACTAAAAAGAAGATACTGACCTATGAAATTATTAATATAGGGTTTGCAAATTCTAAATATTAGAAGAACAATAAACCTGGAACCACTCATTATAACTTCCCTTTGGTTTTCATTAACATTGCCTTCACCCAAGAAAGCTGTGTCAGAACTCTAACCTCAATCTTTTAGTCCTCAAAAAACTTCATATTGAAACTGAGAGTAATCTCAAACTTCTCAAGCTGCATTTGTTATACTTTGTCCTGGTAAGGTTCATTCCAATGTGACTCAAGCTGATGCATTTTAACATCTAATTTCTCCTCCTAAATCAAGGACTTGGAATATTTTACACAAATATATATTGTGATTAACAGAAATCTCTATTTAGTCCTTATTTGGGAATGCCTTTGTTCTCATGACATTACCAATGCATGTTTGCATGAGTAAATGAAACTGGTCTTGTGATGGAGTGATACTTTTATTTCTTTATAATTTTATTCTGAAGAATGTGAATAGATCGCTCTACTTTTGCAGACTTACCTTTACCTGGCTCAGGTTCCACCAGTCTAATGTAATCTGAATGAAAGAGCTCTGTGTACTGAGAACTACTTTAGATTTTACAGGCCATGCTAAAATTACTGTTTGTTGCCACAAGGATCTGAGCCAAGAAATTAGAGGTGGTCTGAATGTGTGTGGCAGATTCACCCCATTAATCTTTTATTTGTCATATTTGTTACAGGATAGCCTTAGTATCCAAGATAATTTAATTTTTACTGGTGGGAAGTTTTTGATTGTAGAAATCTTCAGTATCATCCTTAGTAACTACAGAATTTACTTCTGCACTTTTCCTATTGTTTACAGAAAATAGACTCCTCTCGTCTCATTTAGAAAGATCAAATATACATATTTAATTTCTGAACAAAGAAAGGGGAAGATGAGTTCTGATCACAGTGCTTTGGGGGAAAAGTCGCTGCCTCATTTATGTTTTTATGCTTCAGTTTAAGTAACTTGTTTTTCATTGTTTCTTACAACAGTTTCTTATTCATGTTATAAAAGTGTACTTTTCAAAGTAGACTTTTCTGTTATACTGTATATTGAATAATAGTCCATTTGATCATTTGCAGGGCTTCCTACAAAATACTTTTGTATGTCATATATTACTGGTTCTATGCATTTGCCAGTGCCAAGAATGGATTCCCTGAGACAGAGTGCCATACAGATTTTAGAAAGCTTCAGAATGTATTCAGTGACCATCTGTCACTATATGCACAGCAAGCTTGACTTCAGTGCAGTTGAGATTCTGCCCAGGAGTACTGGAAATTGTGGTCTAGCTGTAAAACTAAACTGTTTGGCTGGTGCAGAAGATGATGACATGAATGGGCACCAAACAGGCTCTGACGACTCATGGTGGAGAAAGTTGGTGTTTTGACACTGACCAGATAAAAATGAGTGTGGGGTTGCATGGTCGTTGTCTCTTCTTTTTTCTCTGACCTGTTGATATGACAAATTATATGAAATGAGGGAAAGTAACTTTCTGATGGTTCTGTGTCCAATCTGTATGCTTCTTCATTAGCTGAACTACAACAGGGATACATACACCCAAGACTATTATAAGACTAAAATATAAACATAGTCTAAAATTAAAATAAAATGCATCAATGTTTCATTGGGGACTTCTATGAAAATAGCCAAATATCATCTGCTAAAAATTAGTGGGTTTTTAATATTTTAAGCAGCATAGTAAAGACAATTTGAGGTAAGCTTTTTTTATGGTGGGGAACTTTTATCTCTTCCTGAGAATTGTATTCTGAGGGGTTTTGTTTTCCTTTTTTAAAATAAACCAAGACACTATTGTAAGTTCAGCTGTTAGGACAAGGAATGGAACTCTATTCTTATTTTATTCAGATAATCAATTAACAGCAAATAATTGATAAAATATATTTTAAGTAATTTGATTTCATAGTTTTATGAAAACATAAGTCTGTGTCAGTTTCTGTGCAATGAGGACTTTGATAGGATGTCTAAGTAGAATTTCACATTTAGTCAGTCCAAAAAGCTTTGAAATAGGGAAAGTTTCTGGTATTGTCTGAGACAGGGAGATACAGAGACTGATGTTGCTAATATTCTGATAGATATATGTGGCCCTGGAGAATGTTCCATGTTGGTAACCTTCTTCCTAGCTAGTTCCAACAGTAATATCTTAGGACCAGTGATGTGACAAACTATGGGGTACATATGAAAAATATGTAAAAAGTTGTGCATCACCTTGTGGAACACAAGAGCTTGTGTGAATCAGTCATGCCTCTGACTAGAAAGGATTGTGCATGCAAATTATGCACTCATTTGATGTCTTAGCCCATTTGTATTCAGCTGAATTGCCCTTGAACAGAGTTTAAAAACAAGAATGGAATTGGAAGTTTAAGCAGCAAGTGGGAATTAAATGAAGGATCATTTCATTCCCTTCCACCAATCTTTTAGAACTGCTTATACGTATTTCTTGGCATAGATATCAACTGTTGTATATGTTTTTTCAGCCATGAAAACAACCATACTTATGACTGCACTATTTTCCAAGGTCATTAGTCTACTGCTGTCATGTCTGTTTGACGACCATTACTTTGGGATTTAAAAAGCACAGATTTTATTTTTTTTTAATTATTATTGTTTAATAGATATATTGTTTTAAATACTGATGTTGTGTTTCTCTGCATACACATTAATTACAGATGTAAGGGAAACATAGAATGATGCTACTGAATATTTTTAAAAACCCCCAAAACCACATTATCTTGAGTTCATGTTGTTCTGATGTTTCAGTTCAACACTGCTCAACAGATTATGTCTTAGGTTGAAAAAAATATTCTCTACTGCAGAATTGAAGACCATACTTTTCAAGTATTAAAAGCATTTGTATCTCCCCTATAATCAGCAAAAAATATGTATGGAAATTGAGATCTTACCAGTGGTGATAAATCAAATAGAATAATACAAAATATGACTGTGCTATCTTTTTCCAAGTTTCAGCTCTGTTTCACCAAAATTTTAAAAGAATATGTACTTAAGAGCATGATATACTGATTAAAAGGTAGCTAGAAGGACCGACCCTCTTTTTTATGCCAAGGCCATTTTTCCCTGCTGACTAGATATTACTTACCAGTTATTAAACAGAAGGAAATAGACTAATGCTAAAATAAAGAAATCTAGGCAGTACACAGCCTGAATCAGGAAACTGGGAAGAAAACCAAATGCCTTGAATGCCCACAATACTTATCAGTGTAGAGCACAGGATTAATTCTAACATTAAATAAAATATTTCAGTGGGTTTCTTAGAAAAAGAACTCAGAATTTCTGTACAAAATTCAGCTATTCGTTTTTGGAAATGGAAACACTTAGCCACATCTAAGCATCTGGCATCAACACTTCCTTGGAGGAGAAAGGAAACTGAATATGTCTATTGAATGTGAGAACAAAATATCTTTTTTGCCAAACCCAGTACAAATCATCAGTGCCAAGGCAAAGTGCTTTCAAAAGCTTGGCTGTAGTCCACTAAGACTTATTTTAATCAGATGTAAGGAGAAAGAAACAATGTCATGCTGTCATTTCATGTTAACATTTGCTCCTGTTAGCTAAAACCCAGCAAACAAAATCCCCACATATTTTAAAATGTTTAATTGATTAAACTGCAATTTGCTGATACAATTTGTCACAGAGCTCTTAAATTTCTTTCTTGTTTTGATAGAAATTCTTGGAAAACATTATTGAAACTGATTACCAAAAAATAATGATTTGCACTCGGATCAGTTGTACTGTCTAGTCTTTCACCTCTAAATGACACTGTTTACAATAGTTTTTAAGGTAAGCAGGAACTAAGCTCTGAAAGCTACTGAAATTTATTATGGCTGAAATGCAAGAAACCAAATCTCACAGCACACCCTCCACGCCTCAACTCATCTAGATAAGAGTACAAGTTTTTAATGGAAACAGCACATTTTAATGCTCTTTCTCTGTGTTTGAACCTAAAAAGGAAAAAAGCTGCTGCAGAATAGAACAAAAGAACCAAGTTGTGGGACACAGCATTCATATGAGGAGCCTGAGGCTCAGAGGCATAGAGTATTAGTAAGAAAGGAGGAGATGGATGAGTAAGTGCTTACAAAATAAAATATTACTGTGCTAAGAATCTGAATCTTTCTTTTGTCTGCATCTTTAAACAAGTTGAGAGACATACCCAGGAAAGCAAATATTACACCCCAGTGAAAATGATAATTTTTTTGTGTACTGTATCTTCCCACTTCCAGTGCCCTCCTCTGACAAAAGCCAAGACTGATAACAAAATTTTCATCACAATTTATGATGTTTCTGCCATATTTCATTCCTCATGTTCTAGAACAGTTCTAGAAATTTCATGGGTCAGTGCTGAGGTAGTTAAATTATCTCCCTGTAAGGAATATGGAAACCTTTATTTTAGCATTGCTTCCAAGTATTTTTGGAATTTGTTAAAGACAAACAAAACCCCCCAAAGAAACACAAAAATAGTCAACCCACTCTCCTGTCCCAGCTTCCCTTATAACATTGTGGTATTACACAGCTTCAGTATTAGCACTTCTAATGATTTATTGAGGTAAAGAGAAAGAATTTTTCCCTTTTAATTATTTTCTCTTTCATTTCAAGGCAGTCTTCTTCTCACTCAGAAGAGTTTTCTTTGTCCTAACCCTGTAGGGAAATACAATTATATTTTGACATATCTCTCTCAACTCTTCCCAGCCTTAAATGGTGCTGGCAATTCCATAGACTGCAGCTCTCTTATGAGGCTTCCCTGCTGTTAAATAGCTTTTTTTTTTTTTTTTTCATCTAGTAAAACATCGTGGATTTGCTCCCTTTTTCATTATAAAAGTAATGCTATCCATTAAGTATCCTTTCACTTAAATAATCTTTTTTTTTCTTTATTACTTTAAGTAAATTAAGTGGTCCATTTAAAAATCAGTCTTTGTTAATGGATCCATAGCCTCTGAACATATTTTCTAGCCTCTGATAGTATTCTCTGATCACCTTCTGCTTTCAGGCATGATAAAAGGAGTAAAGGATACAATCAGAATTAGTGGGACTGGAACAAAATGTTGAAATTTCTGTGACGATGAGAACTCTGGGACCATTCTCCAAAGGCTTTTCTCCTCTGGATATTTTGTATTTGCATACAGACACCATCTAAGCTTCCAGAAAACTCACTTGCTCTTTAATGTAGCTCTAGGAAGAAAGCCATTAAGAGCCAGGACTGCGAGCAGAGAGGATGTCAGGCTTCTGCAAGCAGCACCAGTGCATCCCACCTGCTCAAGCATCTGACTCATGGGGTAGTCTGAAGGCTTTGTAGTATCTGATGGCATGCCTAATGGTGTGGTGTCCTTGTTTTTTGTTTCATCCTCTCCTTAAAAAGTGAATTATGTGCAAGGTGCCTTTGCCTGCAGTGTCTTTTCTAACATTTTTTTTTGCCTTTGTAGTTAAAATTTCTCATGTAATCTCCTTTTTATATTACTGATTAGTTTTAAAGTAAGAACAGATATGGAGAGGCCTAGTGTTACACTAAATTTCATCTCAGTTTTACCCTAGCCATTGTAGAGAATTTGAAGGCTTGCTTCAATATAGGAAGTCCATCAGTTAGTCCACGGTTCCAAAGTGCAGATCATAACAATTTCTCTGCACCTTCATGAAAGGATGCAGAACATCCAAATGTGCCAAGGATGGCAGTATGGCAGGATTATGACATATCTCAGAGAGGGACACGTGCCTGACTTTACACTGCTGCAGTTACATGATGCACTAAATCTCTCACCATCACCAGCAAAGAGCTGCCTTGCAGAATGGGAGCAATGGGGAAAAGTGGTAGACTTGTCCTGCTGTCGTTGTACATTCACCAGGGTGAGCAAGGAGACTCCCTATAGCACATCTGCCTTTTCACCTAACCAACCCTGTGACTGCATAACAAATTTTCCTCTGAGTCTTCCAAAGCTGCAGACATGTTGAGGGAGTCCAACAGTCAGAAATATGGTCTCTCTAAATTTCTTCCCATTTCAGCTCCAGAGGGGGAACATATTCTCAAAACTTGGTAGTATCCTGGGGAGCATTATGCCATGCAGGATCAGTAGAAAAATTCTCATAATCAGTTTGTATTCATGCTGAGTAGTATCTGTAAAGTGAGGCAACAGCCTACAGCAATAAAGAGCAAACTTTCTAGTCCACCAGCTCCAAACACTTTGAACTGACCAATCTGCTAGGAAAACAGTAGCTTTTGCCACAAATATTTGCACATATTTGATACTAAAAAAATTACGTGTGGCTGAAAGACTATTGATTTTCTTTTTTCTAAGCTTGTTTTGATTCCCTAGAACAATACACTGCACATAATGTTTTGGGGCTTGTCCCTTCTGGGAGTCCATGTTTTTTCAGATCAGACTGAGTCATTTTGAAAGTTGTTGCTGCTTTATTGATTTTCTGCCCAAATCCATTTTGCTAAGTAAACTGATACAGGAAGTAGGGCTCGTGATCATCTCACAGGCACAATAGCCAAGCTGTACACCTTTCCAAAAATCCAAGGCTTTAAATTTTTAAACTTGATTTTTATTAGACCTAGGTGACCTATAAAATAGGAAAACCTCAAATCTGCTGGGTAAGATGGAATAAAAGTAAACAAGTTCACAAACCCATTTTCCCTTGCTCCCTTGTGTCCTTGCAGGGGTGAGTCCTTTGCTGTGAGCTTCTACTCCATCAACTCAGACAGTCACCAGCCACAAAATTCTTCTAGTCTCTTCATGTTTGATGCAAAAAGGCCCATAGTCCATTTTCAGAAAGACCCAGCCTGTCCACACCTCTTCCCACAGGGGGCAAACCAACCTACTGTCCACTCCTGGGGACCTACTGCCTCTCTGGCTCTTGAAGGTTCCACTAAGGTGATTCAGGGTCCTTCATGGCACAGGTGCAGCCAATACAGCTTGCCCTCCTCTCCCACCTCATCAGCCCCACTTAAACCCTCCCTTGTTGCTCTCCCTCACACTCCAAGGACAGAAGCTTTCTGTGGCAGAACGGTCAGTCAGGGATGTGAGGTGCGGGAGCTGTACTCTTTACAGCTGGTGAGTTATCATGGTATGTGTAAATGGCTGCTAGGGCACACCAGGCAGCTGTTTTCCCAGGCCTGTTCATACTCCTGAACTCTTTTCTGCTGCTGTGCTTCCTGCCCAGCCTGGTGGGGCTGCTGGTGCCTTGTTGTGTGGGTGGAAAGGGGCACAAGGCTGCATAGCTCTCTGTAGGCAGCAGGTAAGGCATCCCTGAAAGTAGAGCAGCATCTGAGACCAGGGCTCAGTAAGTGGCAGGGTTTAGGTGCTTTTTAAAAATGTATATATGTTTTATTTATTTAATAATTGTGAGAGAAAGAGCAGTTACCATTCAATTTGCAGTAACTCTAGATCCCATTGTTCTGAAGTGCCTGACTTCTGTTTCTTTCAGAACAGAAACATTTTGTAGAGTTCAGTGCTCTCTGGGGTAGCTGTTCTGGGGGCTGCCCCTCTGAACCATCTTCACACACAAGTACTGTTCCCTTAACAAGTTGCTGCATAGTGGTGATTGAGCCTCTTTTAGTGCTCATGTAGAATAGTTGAGAGAGAAATAACCAAACAGTTCATAGAGACTGGGGGGGATAAATATTCCCCCTTTGAAGTGTAGTTAGCTCAAATTAATTTGTGTGGTTTATTTCTTTAGGTTTACAAGGATATTATGTATTGGATTTCTATTCCTATGATGCTAGGTGCCAGTTCAAATACTTTAAATGCACCGCATAATTTTAAAGATATACTCTGTAAAACTGCTGTGTGAAAGTTTTGTAATAATGGTAGTTATTGACTTCTACATTTTTTATCGTCAGTAAAAACAGCCATGTCGCAATACTAAAATATCCCATGCTACTGCTGAATAGTATTTTGCATAGTTACTGTATTTTCCTGGGTTGTTTGGTGGAGAATAGCTCAAATTTCTGAGATGATTATTTGCATTCCATGAAGAGTGGTTTAGGAATTTCATGGAATTTAATTCATGTTGATTTTACCAACAAGAAGGTTTAATTAGTTTTTTAACCCTTCACTCATTTCAGGTCTGCTGACTATGAGGATAATACTGTTTTTTTAAAGTTCGAGTTGTATCAGGACTATTCCTAAAATTTATAGTGATTTTTTTTTAATAGTTAAATATATAATATGGGATCCATTTGATTTTGTGACCTGGTATCTCATGTAAAAGACTGTAGATGTCTCAGAGACATTTTGGTTAAATTAGTATGTCAAAGAGGCCTTGATTTAGAAATTATTTGGTTTGGGGCTTTTTAATTAATTAAAAACTTTAGAAGCTAATAATCATCAGCTTATTGAACTTTAACTAACTAAAAGCATCAATAGTGATGTGTGTGTTAGAAGAGTATAAGGTTGCAATTCTTTCAAACCAAGAATGAGTTCTTGGCAGTGGGGTGATAGGATTAAATACCTTATTTTCAGACCTAAAGCGATTTCTGCAAGGTACTGTACTAAGTCCCTTGTCTCAAGACATATATTTGAGGTTTTACCAAGTAAGTGTAGCTTCGAAAAAATAAGTTCTTTTTTGGAAATATGAAAAAAATTTCTATGTACTGTTGTTATCTATCATTAATGGTAAGGGATGTCCTAGCTTCCTTACGTCAGCTTGCTTTTAGAACTACTAATTTTCTGTAGGTTCGTGGCTGAGATCTTGTCCGCCAAGTTTTGAGAAATGGTTTTTAAAAGCAGTAATCTTATGCAATTACGTATGCAGAGTTGAAACAAATCATAAAATTTCTGTATATTGCAGGATGATCTCATGAAATCAATTTCCAGAATGAGCTGTTGTGCAGAATGTACAAAAGTGCGTACAAGGGAAAATGAGGTTTCTGAGAATTCTGCTTGGTGCTTCAAAAGTTATAAGTGAAGCCATTTTTAAGGCCAGATCCACAGTTATTTTAAAAAAAGTCAACAAACCCTTAAACTGTAATCTGAGAGAGTATAGTGGCTTTGTTTAAAGGATGGACACATCTGACTGGAAATATTTGATGGCACCACTACTGAGTGGCATGTGACAGAAGCAGGTGGATATAGGTTACAGTCAGAAAGAATATATTTTACTTGCTGTCATGGGTGACATCTGTAGTTATGGTATTTTGCTTTCAAATACATGTTTGCTCTTTTTGTAAGCTATATAGAAATAACATGGAGACAAAGAACAGATTCTGAAATAAAAATAATGGTGACAAGGAAAGGAGAGTGTGGATTTCTAATGCTATTTTATAAGTGTGGATAGACACAGAGAAGTATAGAGGAGCTTACTTTTGTGAGTGGTTTCAATTTAGGTGATTTCATAATTTCTTAGAACGGTTCTTTAGGGAACAGCTTACTGTATGGTGGGAGGAGAGCTAGTTTTGCATTGCTGTGATAACTCTCGTGTAGTATATCCGTGTGGTCACAGTGAAGGTTTTGCCCAGCTTGAACAACATGGGGAGGAAGAAACCCTAGCAGTTTGCAGGCCAGAAGGCCAGAAGCAGGAAAGTTGTTTTTTCATCCACTGAAGGAAAGCATGACATTACCCATCAGTACTCATAGCTAAGGCTTCACAGCTTCTCATTTCTGTGGAAGCCTAAGCTGAGCATCAGTGGGAGGTTTCAGTCCAATGAATGACATGGGTCTTTGCTTCGATGAAAGTCTATTTGTAAAGACTGCTTTAGGGAGGAGGAAGATGGACTTGAGGTGGCCAGGGTACAGCATCAGGTAGGTTTTTCCTTGGTGGTGGTGGAAGAGAAAATGACTGTAAAGAAAGTGACTAGCTGGCACCTACTGGTTGGCCACAAGACTGTGATGTTTATTTTGATGTATGAGGAGAAGGTGGACTGTGCTCGTTTAGACATTTAAACATTTTGATCTGTGGGTTTCATAAGCCACTCAGTCTTCTAATAATTACAAATGTTTTTGGCCCCTAATTTCTTTTGATATGGTTATTTAAGAGGAGATATAATGCCATGGCACACTTAAGGACTTACACTGCTTTTAAGTGTAATTCTTTTAGTGAAAAATTCTAAATTTTGATTTTTCTATGAATAAAATAATTTTTTGTCATTTTATTTGCTTATGCATAGGACTCAGATTTTTATTAGTCATATTCCTATATCTTTGTGTCCTTGCTGGCCAGCAAACATAAAATTTCTCTCTCACTCTTCCTCCTCTCCTACTTTAAATGCAGTGACAACACTATTCGTCCAAATCCAGGAGCTGTGTACAACAACCATCTGCCCATCTACAACAGCTTTATTTTTCTATTGATTGCTGACCTCACTCTTTTATAGCACAAAGCATACTGCAACATTTTCTTTTCCAGATGGAAATTGCATTACTTTTTTTTGTTGTGTTTTTTTTTCTGGTTTTTCAAGAATTGATGAGTACTAAGCTCTGTTATGCATTGTAACACCATTGGTAGAATTGAATTAGCCAACTCATTTGCATTTCTGAAATACAACCCATGTCTCTTCATTCATCATTGCTTAATTTTGATAGAAAATATCCTAGAGAGCTGATTTTCTGGTAGTTCAGAACAGTTCATTCTAACTTACCACTGCAGCATCACAGTGATTAGTGAAGTTGGACCTCAAAACCAGAGTGAGTAGTATATGTAATGTCTTGCAGGTCTGTAGTGACTACAACCCATGTCCTATGTGATGAGTCTTAATAAGAACTGGTGTTTTTCCTGAGCTGTTTGAGGATCATCAGCATAGTATGTTAAAAGGGAGAAGCTGTAATACAAAAGGAAATTTCTACATTTCTAATGAGAATGGCCACTAATAGCTGAATTTCCCCACATCTTAAAGCCTTCATTTCTATATTCTGTTGCAACTCTGTATAGAGAAGCTAGAAGGCATCTTAATCTCAGAGCACCAGGTTGTGCCACTGCAGCCCCTGTGATCTAGGCCAGGAATACAAACCAAGCTAAGGTTAGGAAAACAGCCAGTTTGGCTTGGTGCACTTCTAGGTACAAAACTTTACTCCTGTCATGACCCTTGTCTGCCCCTACTGCCATCACCATGTCCTTGCTCTGAAAGTCTTTTGAGTTCTGAAGCTCCTCTGAAACCCAAATGCTTTGAGTGCTCCGGGAGGTGAACAGTGGGGAAGGCAGTGATTTGTGCTGCAAGATGCTCCTCTACCATGCCAGGTGAATCTGTACTCAGCGTGTTTGTTGTCAGGCAATTCCTGACACATATAGAAACAATCACCAGTTTTCCATGAATTGACAATAAAAATCATTACATGAAAAATCTAATTTCTTTTGTCTAAAAAACATTTAGGAATGCTGAAGTCCCTTGGTATATTACTCTTACTTAACATTTTTATAGAGGTAATGGATAAATTCAGAAATACTTAAATACACCAACTGTTTTTTAGCAAGCAGTTCAGATTTTTATGAGAAATTGATTTATGAAGGTTGTAAAACAAAACAATATTGCCAGCAGGGAGCTGAATTTTTGTAGTTTATATGTAACAACAACTGTATCAAGGCAGTGTTTTGCCAGATTTTGTGTGCTTCTTATGTATTATTAGAAATTATTCCTCGTAGACATCACAAAACCTTTAAATAAAATTATATGATTAAATAAATTTTGAATAGCTGCTAACATTTGGTTTTGAACTTTGTTGGCTTGATTTGGGAATAGCATGGCTGGAACACCCTTTGTGTATTATACACCTGTGGTCTCCACAATTATGATTAGGAGACAGCTCATTCAGTTTTATGCTAAAGCAGGTGTCCTTCTGGTGTTTATCCTCAGTTGCTCAAACTTATGTATAGCAGTGGAAATGGCTGCTAATCACCAGGATTGAGGAAACATAAAAAGCAGCATAAAACTTTAATTTTGATTGAACAGATCCATCAAATATCACTTTGAATTTGCAGTGAGTGGGAGAGTATGTACATTTCTGCAGAAGCCATAGGAATAAGTTTTGTGCAAGAAATGTAGTTATGGATATTTACATCAAGAGTTGAAATTCTGGAAATCAGATTTTTTTACAATAGCTTTTTACTGTCCAGTCCTTATATACCAGTATCAAATGGAGCTATTAAGGAGAAGAATTAAAAAAAAAATAAATTAAAAACCCACCACAAAAGACCAGCAGATGCAAGTTCAAAGAATAGATTAATGAATTAAATGTTAAGTATGGCACTGTGTTTTTAAATGCATAAATGTTTATGATTATATTGAGAGTAACTGGAATGTGAAAATAGCATAATGATGTTGATATTAAGGGTGATATCTGATATATCACTTAAATGAGACAAATTAGCTTTATTTTGTAACTCGTGTGTTTCATAGCCATTATTACACCTGAAAAATTGAAAATTCTTCTGGTGGCAAGAATTTTGGGCTTCTTTACATTTATATGTAATCAGTTACAAAACCTGTCTTTTCTTTTTTCATCCACCACTTCTCTCTCTTTCCATCCTCACCAGTTTTATCAATTCCTTGGGTTTGTTTTATTCATCTTCACCATACCTCTTCTAGTCCAAGAATATTTGTGCTTACTGAAGTTTGTGGACAGGTGTAGCCAGCAAATGAAGAAGGTATGTCACACATTTTAGCAATTAGTAATAGTAATAAGATAAAGTATTTTGTAAAGTATTATGTAATTCAAAACATGATAACAATCATGGTTTTGGCTAGCTAGCCAGCTGAAGGCCATATCACCATGCTATCTTTTGTACTATTATTTCTGTTAATAATGTTTCTCATGCTATAGATAAACCTTATGTTACACATGTATGTTTTGAAAGACTCTAATTAGTGTGAATTTCTTGCCTCTAAGACTGAAAAGATCTCTGGACAATATTCTTTCCTTACTAACATAAAGCACATGGTGTTTCATTTATGAAATGCAATATCCCTCATCATCTTGAGTTACTTGTAACAGCTTTTGCCAAAGTCTTATTTATCCCTAGTTGATGATATTACTAAGAAATTCCAAACAATTATTGATGATAAAAAAAGTGAGAGAGAGTCCTGAAAAAAAAAAGTTGGAGAATAATAGCCCTGCAACCCATTTTGTATATTTAGTTCTTAAATTTAGTGTCTTGTAACACTAGACTCTAGTCTCTGCTTTAATTTTAATTCACTCTATGATATAAATATATACTTCTTGATTAAAATTTAGTTCACCAAAAATGGTAATTTATGTTCAACATGAGTTTTATATAAGTGGTTTTTGTGTTTCTTATCAACTATTAATATTGAAGTCAGCATTTTAGTAACTTAATACTATTATGAGTTGTTATTGTCATAACTGAAAAATATCCAAAGGTTGAGTAACTGTGAATAAGAGACAAAAGAAATAATAGAAACTTAGCAGCATTTTGCCCCGGCATCTTTTGTCACAGACATTAAAGAACCTGTGCATCTTGTAATGAGTTTTATCTGGAGCAATGTTCTCTGCTTCATAAAAGAAGCTTTAATCTGAACTAGTGAGCCTTCATAACTGATATTTTTTACTTTGTACTTTCCTGTGCGGCCAAGTCTATGTGCTCTACTGTTACACTGTTACCCAGGAATGTACACCTGGATTGATTTTTTTTTTTTGTTGTTTTGTTTTGTTTTTGGTTTTTTTTTTCTTTTCTTAGTTCTGCCAGAAAGATAAATGTTTATGCCTAATATTCCTCCAATAATTTTTTTTAGGTTTTGTTTCTATGTGTTGATAAGAACTGAGTCAACTCAACTATTCATGTTTTATCAGTTTTCTACTAACTTGCAAAGCTGAATGTTGATTGTGAAAACCCAAGAAATCTGGCAATGTGTGTTTGATTGCTCATGCAAACATCTCTAGTTTGCAATGGCATGCACGTTTGTGTGTACTAAAATAGTTATACATAAGCATATCTGTATTTTTTGTATTTATATATGCATACCCTTCTCGAATACTTTCTCATCTATACTGCCTAACTCTGTAAAATCATGTTAAAATCATATAGACTTTTTGATCAATCTCACGGCTCTATTAATAGTTTCTAGTTTAAGTTCTTCCTTTTTATTAATTAAAATCTTAGAGTGTGCATAAGGCAGAATCTTTGTCCCAACATGTGTTGAATAAAATAGAGCATGAAATAATGCCAGTGTCTTAATCAGAACTCACATAAACATAGCACAATGCCTGTATCTTTACAGGTTTGTTTGTTTTGTTTTTTCTACCTAAGTGCTTTTCAGTGTTTTTGAATTATTTCATTAATACATGTAGCTTATAACTGCCTTTTGCTAATGCTTTCATGTAATGATGAAAAAAATAAATATTTAATTTCATCAATTAAAGCCATCAGTTTTCCACAAATGCCAAAATCTAGGCATTTCAGATTTGAGTAATCTTGAATCTTTCTCTCTCTGAATGTGTTAATGTTTGTATATATGAACTTATACAAAAAAAGTAAAATACAAAATGGCAAGTTGAGGGCAAGTGGTGGAGGGTTTAATTTCATTTGATAGGTTATCATTGGCTTGAGTCTAAAAAAATGGTACAAAGGTAATGATGTCAAATGTGATATTAAGTGTGGTATAATGCTATTAATTAAATGATATGAAAACATAAATCATGCTAGAGGTATAAAAGCTGTAATTTTGGATAAAATCAAGAAATATGCCCTGAATCAGGTTCTTTTTCTTCTTCCCTGATCGATTTATTAAGATTTGAAATTCCTTTCCATCAGCAGATTTACTTTCACACTTTTGTTTAGAAAGGTAAGTAAATTCACATTTTATGCACTTCACCGTTGGTAATATGCTAAGCATTAAGTGACAGAACTGCATTATTGTGCTGCGATAGTTTTTCAGAATCTAATCTTTTAATGTTTTATTTAAATTCTGGGTTGATACATTTTTGGTTTTGACTGAGATGTATGATGTGAACTGGATACATACAGGTTACACCAAGATGGCCATGATCCACAGCTGAAGTGTGAAGAAAAGATTTATTCCATTATTTTGCTGGCCAAACAGGGACACATGCACGGCTAAGCTTATGTCATCTTAGCAGGGGCAAAAAGCGCTCAGGCTGTTTCCTGGCTCACATATCATCAATCAGAAAGGTCTGGCGCAGGCACAGTTCTTCACAAGGCTGTGTTTTATGATCTCCAAGCTTCTTATCTCCCTTACCCCCCTCACTAGGCCTGTGAACACTTTTTAGGTCTTTTACAGAGTTCTGTTACATGACTTCTCAAGATAGACAGAAACTGAATTTTCCCAGAGTGAATATTCTTAGCATTCCCCCAGCTGCAAGGTCATTTTGAGTGAAAGCAGTTCTAAAAGCAAGTCTTTCTTCTCCCCAGTCTTCCAGTTTTAACTCTTTCCTCCCCACATGTGTTGACAATAACCAGGAAAATATGTTGTCAAGAACTTTTTGTTGAACTGGACGGAATATATTAGTAACAAATTATTTGATATAAGGTACCTAAATTTAAGTATAATAGGTTTGTACTTAAATGAAGAAACTGGATTCTCTATAATATTCCCTATAACACAAGCCATTCTTTTATTCTCGAGAATATGTCTTTTTATATGTCAATTCTTTCTTCAAATTCAGGCTGCCAATGTATAATCTTGTTATGAATAGTTTGAAAGACTGGATCATTTCCAGCCTAAGCTAGATCATGTTACTGAAGCAAAAGTACTCGGTATTAATTTAAATATGGGGAGACTGTATTATATACCTCAATGTGACTATTCTTTTCCTTCAGAATTATTGAAATGTAAGTAACTGTGCCTATAACTACACTTGAGTGATGCAATATGAGGAAAATTCACTCTTTGGTTCTTCTGCAGAGGAATGGATTACACAAAACCATTAGGAACAACTACAGTTGTCTGTCTCCAGATTAATATTGTGAATTTGTCTTGATTTAGGACTGAAAAATATGACAATTTGATGGCTGGTTTTTGACATTCACATAACTGAGAACCAAGAAAGTGATTGAATGGAGTTGTAAACAGTGTAAGCAGAAAAACATTTAAATATAGGTAGAAGTTTGAAAATAGAAAAATGTGGTTGATTTTGAGTCTACCAAGCAAAGTAGCTAGTTGTGTCATTGTTTTGAAAGCTTTTCAAACAAGGTGGGCTTGTCAAATTATCAGAAAAGGCTTGTTTTATAAGGTGGGGAAAAAACCATCAGTGACACTGCATAATGTCCTTAGTCATTCAAGCTTACATCTGAGCTTGGCTGAGCCAATCTTCAGTCAAAGAGAAGCTCGTGTCATGAACAATAGCAACAATATATATGTTTAAGAAATGTGATCTTCCACAGATTTTTTTTCTTCTTGTAGAAGGACAGTTCATAATGAAATGAAGCACTGGGACTTTATGCTCCGAAATAAGTAATGAGTTCATTCTTCAGAAATGCCTGAGTTTTTAAGGATTGCTGCACTCAAATTTCTCTTGAGATCCAAAACCCACCATGAATAACACATGTAAAGAATAACATTCCTCGGTTCTTAACATTATACTTTCATGGGTGAAAACACAGCTTCTCTACTGTGTCTTCATGTAGGAGAGCTCTATGAAGGGCATAGAAACTACATTCATGCTTCTATTAAAAGAAAAATATTTGGAAGGGTTTGTTTTTTTGTTTGTTTGTTTTGTTGTTTTTTTTTCTCCAAATGTGACTGAGCATGACAAGCTGGAAGGAATGATACAAGCTGGTTTTGGAAGGATGGGGAGGAACACGTTATGACGGAACAATGCTAAAGCTTAAGATGGAATATGCCTCATGCATGGGGGGGTTCCTCATTGAATATGTTTAGGATTTTATAAAGGGTTTTCTTTGGATTTTGGTGGGGTGTTTTTTTTGTTGTTGGGTTTTTTGGTTGTTGTTTAGTTTTGTTTGTTTATTTGTTTTGGGTTTGTTTTGATTTTGGTTTATTTTAATTACGTTAAATATTTTATTTTACAGAAGTCTATACAGACAGTAGAGAGAAAGAGAGATGTACAAAACAAGAGACGTGAACAACTGTCTTTCTTCTATTACAGAAATCTATTTCCTTTCTACATCTTCACTACTGCACTGCTACTTCACTACTACCTTATTTTCAGACTTCCTACTGTCAGAGAAGAAAAATAATTTGTTAAGGAAATGTTAACTCTTTAAGGAGAATGTATGAGACTGAGTGGGGGGGATATGTAGGGAGTCAAGTGAAGCCTCCCTTGCTTCGCTGGATCTACTCTGCTGTGAAGGGGCTTCAATCTCAGCAGTTAAAGTTTCAGATGTTGGGGGTGTGGCTCCTGGATGGTAAGACAGGAAAGTTTCCTTAACAAGATGCATTGCTGGAGCCTGTTTCTCATCAAGAGTCTGTCATGCTTTGCAACATAATAAATCATAGGTAATTAAATATCCTTACTTAGTGGCTACTTGAATTCCCACTGATTGTGTAATTAGATGCAATGACACAAACCATTGTACAAAAATGGTCAATAATCTAAAGACAAAGAAAAAACACAAATGTTTACAAGGTGACATATAGGCATAAGGGTTCATCATAGCTCTATCTTGTGTTTTCTTGGTGTTATGTACTTCAGTAAAAAACCCTTAACATTCTCTTAAGAACCTGTATGTTGGCAGGTTTTAGAAATAATCAGAATAACAAAAATACTGTAGAAAAAGAGATGTAAGATTGTCCCACTGATATTCCTCATTAGGAAAAACTGTATGAAAATTGCCATTTCGGTTACTAATTGCAAGTATGAATCTTGAAAATATAAAAGTCTTTTGATCTCTGGCTGCTGGGTCACTCCTCAAATTTCAGGTTGTGACCACACTTGATCTCTTACAAAGAGTTGTAGAAGACCACAGTGTGATCACAGTTTTATAATTGCTACAATTTGGACTTCAAAAACAACTTCTTATTTCATTTTTGATCCACAAGTTAGGTCTTCCACAACTGAGTGCAAATGAGCAATGATAAAAAGTTTTGTGCTGGTCTCATTTGATAATACAAAGTTTACTTTAAAAATTTACCAAATGCATGCCTTCTCTAGTCAATAAGCATTATTCATAACTTACTCTATCAACTCCTGTGGAGTACTTTCTTTGATGATTTTGCATTGAAATTGTAATCTTTTCCAATGTATGCTAGTTGTATAATGTTTGTCACTTTGTGAAGTCGATCTTACATAATTTTTTGTGTGGTTTAGAGCTTTTAAATTGATCAAACATTTGAAAGATGGTCAGTGGAAGATGTTGCTCTAGCTGGAAGAATAACCATAAAAGATAATGTGTTGTTTTTTTTGCCCCTCACCCTCCTTTTTTAAAGAAGGAGAGCCTTTTATTGTTGCTAATGCTAACGTCTAGAAAAAAGGATATTTAAATCCTATGCGTCTCTTTCAGATACCATCCATTCTCTATCACACTCTAATAAGTCATGAATTTTTACTATATAATGCCATGTAATATTTTCCTGTTTTGTCTCCTTTCAGTGAAGAAGGTGAATTGATTCCCAAATCAGTTCTTATTTCACTGCTCTGGCTTTTGGATGAAGCCTAAAAATCAAATCTTGCAAGTGTTTTCATATTTAGAGGTCATGGATTTTGCTGATAATTACATTTGCATGGCAAGATGCAGTGATTTGTTGCTTTTATAGTGAATGTTAAATTTTACTGTAGATTATACCTAGAGTTAAATTTAGTCAGTCTCACAGTTTAGAATAAATGTTAACCTTCTGCATTCATATATTAGCTGAATAACAAGAGTTCAAGGGTTCAGGGTTGCTTCAAGAGATGTGTGGAGTGCTGGGCACTGAAGATAAAGCAACACTGATCATACTATTGAAACTGGGGTACACCAAATTGAACATAACATCAAAACAGTTACATAGCTAAATTTTTTACGTGGAAATGTTTGCGCAGGAAGAAGAAAGATTTCTCTTTAGAGACAGATTTTTATTTATAATATTTCGAGATACTTTCTTGGCTTTATGTAGAATTTAGTCAAGAACTTAATGTAATAAAATATGATGCTGAAATATTTTGGTTTGGATTTAGGTGCTATGGTGGTAGGAAGTACTGTAAGCCTACAGTGTATTGTGACAGATTATTGTTGCATAATATTTTAGATATGTAGCTCATCCCAATATATTTTCTCTTCCTCAATATGGAAAATTGTGATGTCTCTGTTTGAGCTTGTTTTATGAAATCTGAAATAAACATGGACTATAATTTTTATCTTTCTAGGAAAGTAAGGGGTTTTTTTGCATGATGCTTGTATAAAGAACCTTAAATTCAATACAGATCAGTTCATTATGACAGTTGCTATTAGTTTCCCCTCCGTGAAAATACACTTCTAAAGAATAGACAAACCCTGTTTGGTATTGTTTTCTCTCAGGCTTGTATTCATGATTTAATGAGGGAAATAAAATTATAACAATAGTAGATCTCAAAAGTGTGTCTTAGATCTGGTATTTGTGTCCAGACATCTGCAAAAAATATGTTTAAGCTGGATTTTATTTGTGTTTCTTAAGCCCATTTGAGGAACAGCTCACATAGAATAACAAGAGCAGATTTCATATTTAAGAAAAATACACTTTCAATTTCGTTTATAATGATGCTTTAGGGGAAGCTCCTGTTATTAAACAACTCAGTTTGATTTCTTTTCTGACTGCACTTTTCAATTAAGAATAAATTCTTCTATTCATGTTCCATTTATGTGTCAAAGGAAAGGGAGGTAGGGGAAGATTTTTGCATTAGCAAATAATGAATTTGTGTACTTACAAGAAAACTGTGCATTGTACCAATATGCAAGGTTTTTCCTAGATTGAAAGAAACACAGCTACCTTGATTAAAGATGTTTCCATGATTGAAATGCTGCCTGTCACAAAAATTTGAGTTCTTTTTTTGTTAAATAGCTTAAAAGTGTGTATATGATAACAAAGTAGTAAAAACATTTTGACTTGACTTACACTAGTCAATTAAAAAAATATATATTTTATACAGAAGAAGCTGTCTGAATGCTTTGAGCATTATCTTTCAGAAGGGTGTTTTCTTACTTTTGAAAGTTTGGGTCTATTAATAGGTCATAAAATAAAAATTTGTTCTAGTATTAAAAAGTTAAATTGCATTGGATCTGTCATAGTATATGTCCTTTCCTATACCTCTTTTCTGCTTTCATAGACAGGTAGACTATAATGTGGAAAGGAAGAGAGGGACATTTGTTCAGATTCCCTGGATGTGTGAATGTCTCATTATAAAGGAAAGCTGCATGAATCTAATAAGGGTGGAAGGACAGTTGTATTGTAAGGACTCTTGCCTCCAAACGGTAGTGTGTGTTGGATTTTTTGGTTAGTTGGTTTTCGTTTTGTTTGCATTTTTTGCTTTTTTTCCTGGATCGGGCTTATCGTAGAGGCTAGGGGATTAAACGTATTCTGGCTGGAATTTAGGAACAAAGATACAGGCAGAACATCATGGGAGAAAAGACATAAATAAGCAATCTTACAAAAGTAATGTATTGTTTTCTCACTTACATAAATTTAAGTATTAAAAAGTAAAGTTCATTAGAAAGCTGAGTATGAAATCCTTAGTTGAATTGAAAGGTGTATTCCCCTACTTCTTCAGAGGGCTGAACATTTTGGATGGATTATTTTTGCAGAATTTCTGCTTTAAAAATTACTCTTTGGTTTAATCAGCACTTCTTCCTGATGAGCTATTCACTGTGACCAGAGCCTTTTTACTTTCTCCCCTAAAATGCCAGGCTGTCTAAAGAACAATGATTTTCAGATGTTTAGCAGTGAATACTAAGTGAATATTTAGCAGTGAATACCCACTAAGCTGTGAATACTCACACACAAGTTCTTAAAACTGAGAACTGGAAGTGATCTTATCTCTTTTTATAAATTGCTTTTGTAAAATATCTTCTATTTACTTCCTATGAAGGCATGTTTAATGGATTTGCATCAGGCTGAGGCACCCTGCCTCACTGTCCAAAGATCACAATATTCTCCTCAAACCTCTTTCTCAACCTGCAGTGACCTATTGTTTGTTTTATGCCTTTCAGCTCCTGGGAGGAGTAGGTTAGAGACCATCACAGGGGGATGTGCTGTGAAAGTGGTAACATTGATTTAGATAATTGCAATTTATTGCTTTTAAGGCTGCCATGCTGACTTTTATGCACTTTGCTAGATCAGAAACACCTAGTGACAAAAGCTGTAACTTTTCCTGTGCTTGCAGTGCATGAGAGTTGCTCCTCTTCAGTTCTGTAGAGGAGTCCTGTGATGTTCCAGACGGGCTTTGCGAGGACAGTAGGTAAAACCTGAAAGGCTTCATTGCACAGGCTAGAATCTTGTTGTCTTTATTAGTTCAGTTCAAATGATGCATGGTAATTAAATAGAAGAAATGATAACACAGTAAGACTAGATATCATTTGCAAAAAATTATCTTTGGAAATGGGATTTCAGGTTTAACAAAACATGTAAATTGATGTTTGAACATGGCCTATGAGCTTGACCTAAGCAATATTCTCCAGAAGTAGATATCAGTGGATTATTTCAACATTCTTCTGTAAGTCACATGTATGAACATGGAGTCAGAAGATTTTTGCAGTGCTGAAAATTAGCTGAATCTACATCATCTTCTTTTCAACATATACAGTAATAAAACAGGAAAAAAAAATGCAGACATTTATCTTCCTCAACTACTTCATTACAATTTTGTTTGGTTGACTTGAAAATATAATTTAGCAAATATTTTTTTTGACCAGGAAATCCTAAAAATTAAGTAAAGGCTGTTTCCTATATATATATTAAAAAAAAAAAAAAAAGTAGGTTTTTAGTCCATTTTTTTCTGAAGTGGTTTACTCAGAAAAGGTATTCATATCTTCCCACTATATAAGTCAAAATGGAACCTGTTTCATGTGTGACTTTAAGAAAGGTTGCTGTGCTTCAGTATATAAAATAGATAAAGGTAGGTCTTTTTATGTTATTAAATAGGAATTTTAAGAATATAGTGTAAACTATTTAATTTGTTTAATAATAGAATCTATTTTAAGGATGTTGTATTTGATGTAAAAATAAGCTGTCATTAATAGAAAATTCTACCTGCTTTATCATGTGTGGGAATTGGAAACCACCTATTTCATTATTTCTTTTACAAGATTTTCCTTTCATTTTGAAGCTCTGTGGTCTCCTCTTTCTTCAGGGAATGCATACTAAATATTTTTCTGCAAGATTTACATAAAGAGCAAATTTTCTTTAGTGGTTAATAAATTAACTAATGTCTTTTGTTTTTATAAAGGTCTGTGTGCTTTTGGTAAAACAAAATAATAGGAATAATTTAGTCAACTTAGTAAAGGCTTTAGATCTTTTAAAAGAAAGCTTTTAAAAGCACACTGCTAAGGAGCGGGTCTATAAATTTAATAAGGCAAAATTCTAAAATCTTTCTTGCCTTGTAATTTTTATTTTATTTCCCATGCATCTCTGGGCAAAAGGACTGTCTTTTTAGAACTTGATTAATGAAAGGAAAAAGTGATTGTACGTGTGTATGATTCTCAAAAAAAAAAAAATAACTTCTAAGTGTATTCTTTGGACAAATGTTTTACCTGTATACTTCCTGTTTAATATTCCTACACTGGGATCATGTATTAGTATTCAGAGAGCTTATTATATCATCATACACATAACTAATTATCATACATAAACTTTGGTTTTGTGCTTGACAATCCCTGAAATATCAGTGCAGAGGCAGTGCTTTTTAGCCAACCTCTCATGGCACTTTGGCTCTTATTGACTATGTTGAATAAAGAGATATTTAAGCTATATTTATTTGCACACAGTACAGTATGAACTACAAGGGAATTTTGTCCAGTATTTACTGGGATTGCCTACCACTTGTTTGCAGTTTACAACTGCCGGTACATGTGTAGGCCATTTATTTTCCTGTCAAGGTCTATATTTCCCTTATCTCTCCACTTACTTTCCCCCTTCCTCCCACACGCTTGACCCCAGTGTTGTGGAACCAAGATTTGACTGGTCAAAGTAAGCTGTCACATTTAAAGAACAACAGATCCTTTTGGCTAGAACTTGAACAATCTAATTGAAATTAGAAAAGGAAAACCTCTGAAAATATTTAGGATTACAATAAATAAGCTTTGGTGTTTGGGTAATTGTACTGTTAATCTGAAGCTTACATTTGTGAGTGACTATTTGTGAGTTTGTATATAGTCAAAATGTTAACTGAAAATGAAAGCTTAGTTGATATGGTATTAATAATATATGATAAAGAGGTTTAAAGAGATGTCAAGCTGAATATTAAGGAATATTAATTGTTATGATTAAATGTGGCATTTGAATATATTTAGATAAAGTCATTATTAAGAGAGTCAAATAACCTTAATCCAGATCTTTTTTTAGTACTACTCACTAGCATCCTAAGAACAGCTGTGATAATGCAGCATTTTGCAGATTAGATTAAAACAGTTTCAAAAATGTCTTTGTTTCCTTTTCTGCTTCTTACCTATTTTGGCAGATATTTCCTGTGTGATATTTTATTACTTTTCTGTATCTACTATAAAGATATTTTTGAGCCTTACAGACTTCTATTGCTCAACGTCCTGTTGTTTCTAGAAGTTTTTTTTTGTTGTTTTTTTTTTTTTTAAATATATATGACAGGGTTATAATCTGCTTTAGAACAATTATATATACATATATTTATGAATGAACTGTCCATAATAGAGAATTCATTTTAATGAATTAAATAAATTCATAAATAAATATTTATTTTGGAAGCATAATGCTTTAAAGCATTTTTGAAAGCTATTTTTTTTTTGTATAAATAGTTTGTATTCTAATGCATGTTATGGTTAATTATTTCTAAAAAAAATTTTAGAAATTAAAACAGATTAGAGTCAAAGTAATTTTTTTTTGTACAATCGACAAAGTGATATTATAGAAAATATAAATATTTTGGTTAATCTAAAAGTTTTAACAAGTTGATACGAAAAAGGAAGTCATATATTGAATACATCAGAATTTAAATCTATTTCTAAATGCTCAGTTGACCCACCTCTAGATTATTCCTCAAATGAGTTATAAGAAAACTATATAGGAAAAAAGTAAAGGATCCTGTCTTCTGTTTGCAGGTCTGTAGAAGACAGTGCGGAGGATTACTGAATTTTTCGTCTGTGAGAATTCAAGGCTTTGATCTGTGTCCTTAAATATTTGTGAATAAAGCCTGTGCCAGTTTTTTTAATCAGTATTAATTCCAACTAGGGTTGAAAAGGAGAAAGATTATATCAGTCAGCAATTTTAAGAAGATGAGAAGCAATATTAAGTTCTGTCTACAGCCGGCATAGTAATTATTTTGGGGTTCTCACAATAAAAATAATCCCAGGTAGCAGAGAAGTGCTAAAGTTAAGCAAAATAGGTGGTGAGGAAATGTCATGTTATGGAAGATATTTTTCTATGTAAATTATATTAGTGATTTAATATAATATAAAAAGTTTTAATCACACTGATAACAAAATCAGATAATTAAGTATTTCACAGTTAGGAAATATTGGAAGTAATCCTAGCTGTATATCACCTTATATCACATTTTTCTCCCTTACATACAGAAGAACATACATACAGAATAAATACATATCCTCACATACATACAAAATAAATAATATGTTACTCTGTATGTACGTAGTATTTCTATGGAGACTTGTTCAGATTTTAATTTTTTTTAAAATTCTCACCTTATAGGGTGTGCAAAGTCCAGAGAGTAAGTGCCAATTTGTTTTTTCTTTCTTTTGATTGCTCTGTATATGACTGATTCCTCATTTATTTTTAAGTATTCTGATGTGCTCTAAATATAGAATTCTTAATTTGTCTTACCTTTCTTTAATGACAGTTATCTTTATGATTCCCAAATGCATCAGAATCCTAAATTTATTTTGATAGTATCATGAAAGGAGAAATTCCCATTTCTATCCTTACTCTCATAGTACGTGACAAAGTATGAGTGGTGGAATTTTAAGTCTGAAGTATCAACTAAAGATAAATATTCCTTCTGGAACAGTGAATATTTGTAAACAATTATCAGTATGCAATTTCAGCATGGTCAAGCACAGCTGCCTTGGCTTTAGTTCCAGGTGGAAGCTCTCAGCATTTCTGTACATTAGATCGCTTGGTGTAATTCAAATTCCCTTGTTATATTTGTGGAAAGATACCAATATTAATGTCTGACATCACAAAAGTTTTGCTTTGTACGTTCACTAGAGTACTTTGGTTTGTTTCTTCTGCTGAAATGCAGAAGTAAAAAAAAGTAGAGAAACAAAAAATTAAATACTTGCTGCAGTACAGAAAGGGTTTTTAACTGACTCTGTGGTAATTAAAGTAACAAAGTCTTCCAAGAAATTGAATTTATCAGTTTTCAGTATGTGGTTTTATGCAGGTATATTTTACATATTAATTTGCAAAATTCAGTTTTAAAGTTAGGCTAATTAAGAGACTTGAGCTTTTTCGATGCTTGATATTGGTGACATGATATACACATATCAGTCATAGATGAGTAATTTATTTTGAAAGAAAATAACCCGACACTTGGAAAGAAACAGTCACAGAACTACTTAATATTCCTTGATCTTTGTTTTGAAGTTTTGCTTTGATGTATATTCAGGACTGTGAGAAATGTTGCCAGCTGATGCTTGTACTAGCTTTTCCTGTAATTTGCATTGCAAATTGAATCATAGACTTACTCAGACTGGGAGGGAGGTCCTCTTATCCGACCCCTTGCTCATAGCAGTTCCAGTTAGAGTTGACTCTGTAGGTCTAGCCCACATCAAATTTCAAATGTTTTAAGGATTCAGATTCTTTATTTCTTCACTATTTGACCATTCTCATGTAATTTTTTTCTTATACCTAGTCAGATTTTCCTGTCTTGTATTTTATATCTGCAGTCTCTTGACTTAGCTCTGTGAACATCTGAAAACTAGTGAGCTCGACACTTGTTTGAATTCAGCAAAGGGAAACGGGAAGTTCTAGAATCATAGAATCCTTTAGGACAGCAATGACACCTAAGGTCAGAGGCCCCAGCCATCCACCATTTATCGTGTCCCTAAGTGCCATATATACATGCTTCATCTGAACTGCTTCACATACCTACTATAGATGAACTCTACCTCCTCTTTAACAACTTGAATGCCTTTCTTTTACTGTGAGGTTAGCTTAGAATAGCTGACATGTTCATGCAATAAATAGGTCAGGTTTCATCAGTTAAAGGTATCTTTTGCTCCAAGAAAGGAGATATCAAGCATTAATAAGAGAAGCTAAAACTCTATGGTGAAAGTGTCCTTATGGAGAAAGCCATATGTGTTCAATGAGACTGGCTCATCTTTATCATCATGTGAGTAATAGATAAAACTTAGGTCAAAAATAATTAATGGTTCAGAGGGATAGAGCACCCCTTCTGTAAGGAAAGATTAATAGAGTTGGAGTTCTATGGGGGTTTTTTGTTATTGCACTTTGCAGTGTTCTTTCTTTTGAAGATACCTGGTAATGATAAAAGCCTCTTGTTTTGATTGAAATCTGGAATCCCCCTTTTTGGCACAGGGTATGAAACACCACTTGAGTTCTCTGTTCAGAAGAGAATCTTAAGATCTGCGCTTATTTGCTATCATCAAAAGAAAGATATGGAGATTAAAAAAGTAAAATTCTTATGAAATTTCATGTTGTTTCTAAGTATCCCAGTGGAAAAAATGGAAACTATTCTGAAGGACATGGACTGTCTTTGTTACTTTTATATAATAAGAATATGTACATTTTTTATGTTTATAATTTAAATCTTAAGCCTTATATTGACATAGCAGTCAGTCACTGGAATAGATGAATGTGAAGACAGTTTTCATTCACTGCACTTGTTGCTCTGGGGTTTTGTTTCAGTTTTAAAGTGGTGTGTGAATGGAGAGAGGTTCTCTTTTCTGCTTTGTTTTGACCAGAATATTAGCTGGTCCTTGGATTTTTTTTTCCTTCTTTAGGCATGCCCTGTACATTTTCTTTAAAGTGACTGTTTCTGAGGTTGAAAAAGTTACCAATATTAGTCATAAAAGACTTCCCAGGTGGTAAGAAAATGAGCAAAGATTAAATACAGCCTTGACTGCTTTGCTCATCACTTCATCTTTCTGCTTAATAAAACACAAACGGAATAGAAGAGCAAAGATGCCATAGTAATGTAAAAGTAGAGAACTGGTTGAATTATTTGCCAAATGTTCCAAATCTTTGGCTTTTTTATAATTCCCTGTAATTTGTATTAGATCCTTTTGTGCATTACCTGCCATTTGGAATGAAGTCTGCCATGCAAAAAGTGGTGGTTTGACATTAATGCAGCTTCAGAGAAATTAGATTTTCTGTAAAGTTTAGCAGCACTGAGGATAAATACAAAGGGTTATGAGCAGTCTCATGATCTTCAAATCTGCAGCTTCATCCTATCCTGTATGCCAGAAAGCTAATGTAATTTCACAGGAAAAGGTACTGAGATACATCACTTATCTTTCTTCTCCATGCATATGCTATCAACTCTGATGTAATGCATTAACATTATAATAAAAAGAATTTGTCAATCAGGAAACAGATAGAAGCATACATTTGGAGGCAGAAAGGAAGGAAGAGAAGGAGAAATACAGTCATGTTGATGCAGAGATTTCTTACAAATTCTGACATGCATTTAATTTATTAAAATCTCTCCTTTGAAGTATAAATAAAAAGCACATATTCTGTCATTGATGTTATCGAACTGATTTTGCTAGCCTTTTATTTATGCAATGCTAATGTGAAGACTTTTATGTAAAGTAATTGTGGAATTTGGAGTTAATCAAGGTATTTCAATACAAAATGTAAAAGGAAAAAGTCTCAATCATTTTAAAAGCTGTGAATAGATTACAGCATTGGTATGAATTAATTAAAATGTAAATTTTCACTGTGACAGAAATAAGTTCAAAGTCACAGCAGTTCTTCTCATCCTCTTTATTCTACCAACTTTACTGGCCATGTTTAGGGTTTTTAAAGGAAATTTGTAGAGGTTGTAACTAGCTAAATATTACAATTAACAGATTTTTTTTCTCATTATTTTGTATTTTCAGGTAACATGCATTTGGAACAGGAATGAATACAGGTCAGGCAAAAAAATCTTTAATATCCCATCTAGGCAGTTTTTATGTAATTGGAAGTCTAATATCAATATGCTGATTTTCTCAATATAATACCTAAATAATACTTATTTTCTCAGCAATGCATCTGATCCAGAGTCTGTTTTTTTTGGTTTCGCAGTTACTGACTGTCATTCATATTCAGTGTTTCTTTCATTCTCTAGTTACTTTGATTCCTGGTTTTTTTTTTGGTGGTTTTTTTTTTTTTTTTTAGTGACCAACAAAAGCAAATCCTTATTTTTGGCCCTAATGATAGAAATCAGAGAATGAGATCTAACTCCTTTCTTGTGATTGTTTATGGATTTCTGTTTTAAATTGTGTTCTGTATGATGTGAAATTCCAGTGAGCACTGGCTGCACTAAACCTAGAAAGTACTGCTTGTTCTGAAGTTGCAAACATAAAATTCTTAAGGGACTTTTTGGAGATAAATTTTGCCTTAAATACATGATTTCTTAGGAATTATCAGAAAGAGGTGCTTGAATTTGGGCTGTGTGAGTTCTGCCCACCCATATCAAAATTCGTTCTCTCTCCAGAACCAATTTTGAGAAAGCATCAAGAATCTGTATCTTGTCAGTGACCATTAGAAATACTCAGTAAAAGAAATCTTTAAAATTGAGACAGTTTTCTTGGAAGAAGGTAATGGAATGATTTCCATTTTGCTTGTGAGGTAGATTTTTTGTTCCATTTTGATGTGAAGGTACAAAAAGAATATTGATAAACCAGTTTGATTTATAAATTTAAAAATGAATTATTAAATTTGATTTTGCATGGTGGAAACAGGACCATTTGTGTCATACATTGATACTAGCCACTTTGATGGCTCCTGTGTATTTCAGTTATTTTCCTGCTGGTAAAATGGAAGTTCTGCCATAAGCATTTTTCTTTCGTTTATTGAATTACATGTAGTGAAGTATAATTGAACTGTGATAAACTATTCTTATTATTGTTATCCCAGAGACTCTTTGGAAGTAAAAAAAAACAACAGGGTTCTATGTCAGTATTTAAAATAAACAAGAAACTTTAAGTAAGTCTACTTGGTGTGTAAAGTACAGTCAGTTCTTATAGACTGTGATATTTTAAGTGAGATTTTGTTTTCAGAACATGAAATGTTTATAATCCATGATTTGTAGGATATGAGGTCAATGAGAAACTGCAGTGGTTTCTGTTGTTTTTGGGTCAGGCTCCCTAGATCTTGGAAGTCACTAGAAACTATTCCAGATATATTTCTAAGTAGCTGAAAGCAGTATCTGTACCTAGTTCTTTGCATAAACATAAAGCTTTAACTTTGAAATTTTCCAGTTAAAATGATTAATGAATTGCAAAAATGCCTTCAGGGAAAAGATGTCCTACATTAATGGAGAGAGAGCCAGACAAGATGTCTGTTTAGCTTAAAGCACTACCTGTCTTGAAAGGCAAGACTGTTACTTGTCAACTGATATTCTATGTGTCAAAACCACTGAAGTCTAGTAACTAACTGTAGCCAAGTGAGGCTGTCAACTGATTTTTATTTTCACACAAATCTTGAAACTGCAACTTTATGAAGCGATAATGGATTCTTATTTCTGAAAATTAATTATAAAGATCCTTTTTATTAGTCTGTGAACATAATGTTTTTAAGTTTCTCTGATCATTTTCATACAGGTAAATAAAAGAAAACATGTAATAGAAATAATCCCCTACAGAAATTGCTTTCCACATAGCATATCTTTGTTGTGTTTCTAGATTTTTTTGTCTGTATTTACTTATTCTTCTAATTACACAAATAACTTTGTGTTTTATTTAGAAATTATTTGGATTAACATATTTGTTTAGCACTTACTACAGAATTACTGAGGCCAATTGTGTTGCTCTGAGGCCCAGTGAACTGCTTGGAAATGTACCAATATGAATAAGTACCTTTTAAGTAAAATTTATGGAAGTTAATGAGATGAACTACCCTACTTTAATACTCTGGCCTGAATTCCTTAAAGTCTTTCACCAGCCTCAGTTTCAAGACAATGAATTTTAGAAATGTTGCAGTTATTTTAATTAATAAAACATAGTGCTGTTCCTTAGAGAATAGTTTTTTAGGGATGCTTCTGAAATACCAACAAGTATATGTAGCTTAAATATTTTAAAAAGCAGAGCATTCTGTTAGCTGTGGAAGCTGTCTAAATGTTTAGTTCATAAACTAGTAGATGTTAACTTATTTATTGTCTTAAAATATAGCTTTCACTTTTAATTAATATCCTAATAAATATATCTGCAAATAATCCTAGTTTTAAAATAAAGATACTCAATAAACAAGCCATATATCAGGTTTTATGTTTAAGAAAAGTTTACTCGTAGCAAATATTTTCATATTTGATGGTTTTGGAAGCATTTAAATTTTTTTTTTGCTAACATCAAAGAATATTTTTGTACTGTTTCTTAGATGGATTAGAACTTTAATTTTGTAAGTGTAAAATATTTAAGAACACCTTTGTAGATATTATCCGAAGCACTGTTGTGCAAGACTGCAGTACGTAATTTTGTGGGTACACTACAAAGATAAACTATTTTTAATCTATAGATGACTCAGGGAATTAGAATTATTTCAACAAAAGCAATTTTGAAGCTGACCATGTAAATGACTTTAATTATTATTACAATTCAGAGGCACAATGGTCATAATTTTCATGCAAACAATAATTATCTAGGCAGTATTTCCTTTACAGGGTTGTTTAATATATTATAATTACCATAGAATCATTAAGGTTTGACAAGACCTGTAAGATCATCAAGTCCAACTGTCAGCCTAGCACCACCACCATATTCATCATTAAATCATGCCCTCAAGTGCTATATCCACGTTATTTTAACACTATCAGGGATGGTGACTCTGCCACTTCCCAGGGCAGTCTGGTCCAATGCTTTTAAACCCTTTCCAATTTTCTTTTTCCTAGTATATACTCCAAATCTCCCCTGGAAGAACTTAAGTCTGTTTACTCTCATCGTGCTACTTCTTACCTGGGAGAAGAGGATGACATCCTTTCTCTTAAACCTCCTTTTAGGTAGCAGTAGGGAGAGGTGAAGTCCCTCCTGATACTCATTTTCTCCAGACTAACCAACCCCAACTGATAAACAAACCTCAGCTACTCCTCATAGTGTAAGGTTTTACTGTTTTTTTGCTGGGTAGGGATGGTTTTCATTGTGCAGGGATGATGTGCAAGCACTGTTTTTAAGTTAGATTTTCCAATATTTCATTTTAGCTTCCTGGAACATTTTAAAGGTTGTGGATTTATTAATGGTCGTGTAAACTTATTGGTAGCTAGGGAAACTTCATTATCACTGTACAGAGCCTTTTATTGGTGTTTTGCAAATAAAATGGGCGATCTTAGTTATATTTGAGAGCAGAAACTAAACTGATCTTTCTGACATGGTTAGACTGATTCTTTGGGTACAAAATGTTGAGCAAGATTTTCTGCATGAACTGTCATAATATTCAAAGAGGGAGTTGTTGGTCCTTTTTTCATTCTTGTAGTTGAAACCAGATTCACAACTGAAAAATTAACAAAAGAAATTTTTTTATTCTCAGAATTTCAGCACTTAGGATTTACCATGTTTCCTTTGACTACTAGCTGTAATGTCACATCTCTGCATATGAAAGCAGTGACTTAACACTGCTGCTTTGAAATGTTTCCTTTTGGGACTGTGAAATCCTGAGAGCTTTCTACACACTGTTAAACTATAGTATTACTCTGAAGATACTTTGCATCATTACACAGAATATAAAATGTCTATCTAGTGCATGTTCGCTGGAGTAGCTATCTTTCTGGTTTGACATATTATAGTCTTTTCTGTCAATGATGAATGATGGTTATGCCGGAACTCCTTTTCATAGACATAAAATCAAATGTCTCCCTTTAAATTTATAGAGGCAAAAATTATCAAGGAAAAGGCGAGTAATGTAACTTCATGTAGCAAAGAGACGATTGCAAAAATGTGAGCTTTTTTTCTTCAGTTAATTTTCTTCTTTAGAGGAAGGATGCTAGCATATGCTGTGGGGATAAGGTTTCATTTAGACTGGATCTCTTTACTTCTGAGAGTGATTTTGAAACTACATTAATTAGGTGATCTACTGGTAATTGATTGACAGATACTGAGCACATTTAGATTCTGTTTCAGTTTAAATGTCTGGGTTTTTTGTTTAATTGTTTTTGTC